>JAULAV010008203.1:0-42240 GCA_030789695.1 Scilla litardierei | reverse complement strand
ACCTTCTCAATCGAAAACTCGTATTCATCAAAAAATTGAACAACATTAGACATTAAACAACAAAAAATTTGTGAGAAATACAGAGTCGACGTTCTCAAAATTGGCGATACGATCAGCCAGACGAAAATCCCCATTCGACCTTCTCGATCGAAAATCCTCAGCTAAGGATTATTCATCGAAAAAATTGAACAAAATTAGACATTAAACAACAAAAACTGGAGAGAAATAAAGAGTGGACCTTCTCAAGATTGGCAGTCGTTTACCTGCGAAGATGAGAGATTACCTGCGAGGGGGCAGTCGTTTACCTGCGAAGATGAGAGATTACCTGCGAGGGGGCAGTCGTTTGGGGCAGGCGAGATGACTCGAGATTTCTCCAAACTGGAAAGGGCACGGATTCAGCCAAATGAGAAGGGTACCTGCGAGATGAGAGAGATTGTGAAGATGAGAGATTGCCTGTGAGGTTGAAGAAAGTTGGCGGTGTAGACCATTTTAATTTTTTGGTGCAGAGCGTGAAAGAAAAACAAAGAACGAAGAAGAAGAAGCAGGCATGTAGGAGTGTAGGAGTTCAGTACACTTGATAACTATGCTAATCATCAACCAAAATGCACATGCACTCGAGAAATTGCGAAGATGAGAGATTACCTGCGAGGGGCAGTCGTTTGGGGCAGGTGAGATGACTCAAGATTTCTCCAAACTGGAAAGGGCACAGATGAGAAGGGTACCTGCAAGATGAGAGAGACTGTGAAGATGAGAGATTCCCTGCGAGGTTGAAGAAATTGCGAAGATGAGAGATTGGGTTTGGGGGCAGATCTGGGGGAAGAAGCAGATTTGGGTTGCAGGAGTTGGGGGAAGGCGAGGCGCCATTTTCTCTTTTCGGGGGAAGGCGAGGCGTCGTGGGGGCAGGAGTTTGTCCTCTACAGCTGACTTTGGGAAGAGAATTATGGGAAGAAAACTGATTTATGTCAAAACCCACAAATTGACCCTCTCTCTTGACAGCTGACCCCACCACAAAACAAACAAAGTTTAGGTGATGGCAAACTTTACCCTTTCTCTTTTCTGCTGACCCCACCTTTTTTTTAACTCATGTTAAAATTACACCCAACCAAACAAAACACACAAATTTACCCTTTCTCTTTTCTGCTGACCCCACCGTTTTTTCTCTCAAAAATCAAAGGTGTTCCTCCCAAAATGTTTTACATCAACACATCTTAACCGTTGATGTGCCAAGATCAAATCTCAACCGTCTTTTATCTTGTCCTAGTCAGCCGTAGGATTCAAAAACCACTGTCAAATGTATAATAGATACATATATTTATATGTATACATACACATATACTACACATATATGCATAACACTGGTGCATACAATTATCCAATACAAATCCAATACAAAGAGGCATACAATTATCACAACATATACACACTAATATCCAAATAATTCATACTCATCTAAATATACACACTGCCATACGAAACATTTATGAATGGAATATTGATGGTTTATCCGACAATCAGATCTTTGCCAATGTGCATTGTATGCTGATGTATTCCACTGTTTGTTGTCAGAATAATAATTCTGACAAAATCATTGCTCAGTTTATAACTTGTGCTTTTACTGACATTTTAAAAGGTTGTTGGGATAACTATCTCACATCTGAGTCCCATTCTGAAATATTAAATGCAATAAAACAAGAAAATGGTGCACAGAATGAAGATGTTGTGTATACATTGATATTGGCTATAACAAATCACTTCATCGGTGCTTTTACAGACCATGGTAAAAGAATTAGAACTTTGTAACAAAACTTGAGGTGTCACTCTTTAACCCTTTTTAGATGGTACAAAGATACATTCTTAAGTCATGTAATGAATCTTCGTGATGCTAATAGCACATATTGGAAGTCCAAATTTATAGATGGACTACCAAATTTATTTGCTGCAAGAGTTCATAATCAGCTCAAAGTTAAGAATGGAGGAATTATTCCTTATGAGATATTTACTTACGGAACTCTTATTGATGCATGTATTAAAGAAGGTTTAGATTTGTGTAATGATATGAAGCTAAGGAATCAACTGAAGTCTTATAGATTTACTGGTAAAAAAGAGCTTGGCAAATTCTGCCAACAATTTGCTTTTGACCAACCATATGCCACTGATAAGGGAAAACGTGTCAAAGAGGATTATAAATCCAATAAGAAGAATAATATTTCTTCTAAGAAAAAGAAATTCTTTAAAGACAGAGATTCTCAAAGAGATTCTTCTAAAAGAAACACCAAACCTTCAAAGAAAGGTGCTAGTAACATTAAATGTTACAAAATGCGGTCAGAAAGGTCACTATGCTTCTTCTTGTTATACTAAGAAGAAGATCAATGAAACAGAAGATGAAGGTCTTAAAAAGACTCTTCTTAAGATAATGATCCATAATGATACTAAGGATCAGACGATGAAGATTATTCATCATCATCTTCTGATAATGATTGTCAATGTACAAGTAATACTTGTTAGACAAATGATAAAATGGCTTATTGGAAAGCTATTGTCGACATGAACGGTTTATCTATAAATGTCATCACTTCTAGTGAGGAATTAATCTTCAAAATATTATCTAAAGATCTTCCTTTAAATTTGAAGAATAAACTTCTCGGCTTATGTACCAATCAGAATGATAAGAAGGATGAGCCAAAGATAGACAACGTTTATCGTATGTCTGAAGTTATGAAGAGAAGACAAGATAATACTTCTACAGTCATATCTCTCTTAGATCTCAATAAGGAGATTCAAATTTTGAAACAAGAAGTTATACTTCTTAAAAAAATAGAATGCATACATTCTCTCCAGATTCGGTGAAGAGGACATTCCTCAACACAATCCATCAAGCATTTATAATGCTGAGACATCCTAAAAGGATGAATTTCTGAATCTGTTACAATAAGTCACATCTCAGAAATTGTATATCAATGTGACTTTGGTTATATCCAAACAAGTCTTTATTCCTGATCTTATAGCTCTGGTGATAGTGGTGAGATCTTAACTGCATTCGTGAAGGAATTGTACCTTTAAAATTCTTTGAGCCAATCATGCAATCTTTGAGAGTTGCGGATGGTAATCAACTTGATATAAGATTCGAGCTACTCGCAGCTCATATATGTATCCAAGATATATGTATTCCTATACCATGTGTTCTTGTGAAAACCCTTTCACAACACATTATTTTAGGAACACCTTTCTTGCATAATATTATGCCTATACAGAAAGTAGACACATATGGTATTCAAGCCACTTATAATGGCAAAGAAATACTATTTCAGTTCATAACTGATCCTCAGACTCATTTATTAAATGAAGTCGAGAATGTTCTTCTGAAAGAAAAACAGACTAGGGTTTATATGCACCAACACATGAGGAAATATATATACACTACAAGATGCTCTACACACATTCAAACTATAATACAATACGTATTATATATACATCATAGTATTTCACACTTAGGGGCGTTACATTTATCGTGGTCGTAGAAGAGTGTGAATGATCTACCAAGGACCCTTCCAACCATTTCATGTAAACAATGCTTATAGTGGTCACTTGCGTGTGGCTCCGAAGGACTACTACTTAACATATTGTTTCATAGGCCTTTTGGGCTAACCTAGGAATAGGGTGAACCATTAAAGGAACCGCCCTTCGCAATGTTATCCCAAAGGCTTCTTCCATGTCCAGCTTCTCTGCTCTCTGGCCCTCTGGTAAGGCCCAATCGAACGCGTGAACAATCGTCGCGGTCACAAATTGGACCGTACACAGGCCCAATTTCAGTCCAGCACAGATTCTTCTTCCAGCTCCAAATGGTATTACTTCGAAATCACTACCCTTGATATTGATGTGTTCGTACCCTCCGCCTTGAAGAAAACGGGCAGGACGAAACTCTAGCGGGTCGGCCCACACGGCTGGATCGCGGGCAATGGCCCAAACATTCACTAGGAGCGTTGCGTGCCGAGGGATGTGATATCCATTGACCTCACAGGCCTCGGTTGACATGCGAGGAAGAGAGAGCGGCGTTGCGGGGTGAAGGCGGAAGGTCTCCTTGACGACGGCCTGAAGAAAAGGGAGGTTGGGGAGGTCCGACTCGTGGACAAGACGGTCTCGGCCCACAACCGAGTCCAGCTCATTTTGGGCCCTTTTAAGGACCTCCGGTTGACGAATCATCTCCGAAAAGGCCCATTCGACGGTGTTTGCGGACGTTTCCGTTCCGGCTACGAACAAGTTCTGCGAACTCCAGTGTAAGTTGTAACATGTTAAGGCACAAAGATTTGATACAAAAAGAATCGGCTCGATCTTTGAGTAGTATTTAATTGAAAACATCGGATTTCATTTTCGGTTATTTTAAAAATCCAAAATAATATTTTAAGAAAACCATTAGACAAGCGAAGAATTAGGGAGAGAGGTAAATAAGCTCTCACCAAGAGCAGAGCCTTGATATCAGTATCGGTAAGCTTGCCGACATCACCGTCCACCACCTCCTCCAGCCTCATGAGCACACTCAACAGATCACCTCCGTCCATCCCAACGGCCCGATGCTCCTCAATAACCTTGTCAAAAAACAAGTCGAACCACCGGTGCAGCGCCTTCATCTTGCCGACGACTCTCTGCAGATCGAACGGCCTCAGTGCGGGCACGAAGTCGCCGACGTTGAAAACTCCGGCCAGCCTCATCAGCTCCGTCATCATGTCTTTGAACTCCGCGGCCTCTCTGTTCTCCTCCGCCTCTTCGCGGATCACTCGTCGGCCCAGCAACGCCTTCGACAGCGCGTTGGTGGTGCACACGGTGAGGGCTTGCCCCAGGTTAACGGGGCAACGGGCAAGCGAACGGCCGTAGAGTGCACGGGCTAAGAGGGAGACCTCTTGCGCCCGAACGGGACGGAGGTCGTTAAGCGCTTTTGCGGAGAAGAGGTGAAGTGCACATAGCTTTCTGAACATCCTCCATCTTGGGCCGTAAGGGGCAAACACCAGATCCTGACATATGTTACAAAAATATTGTAGCACCAAGTTAATCATATTCCCTAAATGCATCCTGGTTATATTGAATATTAAATTTCGTGGTTTAATCTGCCATGATCCTATCACTTAAGTGAATAATTCTAGGCACTAAATTAATGGAGCTGCACCTGATAATTATAAGCAATGTGCTCGGCGCCGGAGGACGGAGGCCGGTTGCTGAATTTGGCATCGTGAACCCGAAGAAACTGCTCGGCAACAGCGGCAGAGGCGGCGACAACGACATCCACAGACCCCATGCGGAGGTGAAACAGCTGGCCGTATTTTTTGGAAAGAGAGCAGAGGGTCTGGTGAGGCTTCGCCCCCAGCTGCGGGAGGTTGCCGAGAATCGGCCACCCCCTCGGGCCCGGCGGAAGCGGCGAGCTCTGCCCCTTGCTGCCCCTTTTAGCAGAGAAGATTTTGTAGAGAAGGGAAGACAGAGCGAGGGAGAGAAGAACGAGGAAGAGAGGAGCCATGGCTCGGGATCTTGTGCAGTTTGTTGATGTTTTGATGGGAGTCGCCTAGTTTGCGATGTTATTATATATACACACTTAGAAATATATATTTAATTACTTTATGTACGAACCGCATGGGGAGTTAACACGGCTAAGAAGCCTAGTTATTATTTTATTACAACTTTGCACAAGTTTGAAATTTTGAGTGTCTAGCTTTAGTTTAGTTTTAAAAGGGTTAATTAAGGGCAAATAGTGATGGAGCTGTTCAGTTGATTGTGGGATGATTGGAATTAAATAATCCAACATGCATCATGTATTGCTATATTAAAATTAAAAATTGTCACTAATCGCTATATAAATATAGTTAAGGAGTCGTTAACACATGCATTGCTAAATGGTTGGTAATTTGTCACTGGCATACGCATTTATTAATGGATAAAAGTAATAAAAATCTTTCTACTCTGAAGTTAAACCTTAAAAAAACTCAAGCAGCAAAATTACCATGGTAGAAGGTAGCGCCACACCGACAGTGGTAGTTACTGGCAAGCACGCATGTTCCGTAGCCGCAACAGGAACCCATTTACCGTACACCCAGGTCTACACCCTTTCAGCAGACGTTGGGACCCACTAAAAACGTGATGGTTTTCTTACCTATCATGATTCTTTTTTTTTCTTTTTTTGTAATAGTGTCGGCAGAGGGAGGCTCTCACAGTGGATTCGATGCAAGTTGTAGGGTGAGCCATCTCTATCGTTACTTGGTTGGCTCCCAATGCTAATCAAAAAGTGTTGGATAATGGTTAGGGATGAGAATGGGTACGGGCTGGCCCGCTGCCCAATCGGGCTGGCCCGAAAAGCCCGGTGTTCATTTAATACCCAATGGGTAGCGGGCTGTCCAAAGCCCGAAATAAATAATAACATACCATTCTGCTTGCGCCCAAAGCCCAATCGGGCTTTAGAAAGCCTGATCGGGCCGCCCAAATGGGCATTTTTCCGCCCGAAAGAAAACGAAGGCTCGAGTCGCAAGTTGCAAACGGAAGGCTAGCTGCTCGCAAGTTGCAAATCGAAAAACCCTTGCTTCTCGCATTCGTCGTCTCGCCCCCATCCCGACGAAACCCTAGCTGCTCGCTGTGACGCCTTCTCGCCCCCATCTCTTCTCTGCCGGCCGGCAGGAATCTAGATGTTCGCTCTGTTCGCTCTCTCGTGAAGGGAATCACCACCTTTTGGATTGATCTCCATCTTCTTTTCTCGTGAATCCGAGTTTCGATTAGCTTTTCAGAGACGAAGGATCGAAGATTATTGAAGGAGCTGATATGGATTATTGAAGGAGCTCTCGACTCTTCTCAGGTGCGTGCTTGCTAGCTTTTCGTTTCGTTTGGGAAATTTTCTGTCCTTCGATTAGATGGAAATTTGTCTATAATGGCAATGTGAGAATGTATTTGAACAGTTAATTCGAAATCATCAGTACGAAAAGTCTGTAATAATTTGGTTTATTTATGCTTATTTCAATCATCAGGGTATGTTTGTGGATTGAATTGCTGGACCTTATTGTTACTAGTTAGCAATTGGAGTTATTTCAGTTTAAATCAATAATAAGATCAATAAGAAGTTCCATGAGTGTACAATGCCTAGCATCTTTAAAAAAATAGGCAAGAGGGATTTGTCTTAAGTGTCAAAGTACTTGTTTGTTAGTTTAGAGAGATAAATTACAGATATGATTCTTTTGGCTTCTACAAACTAAACCTATCATGCAACAGTTTCGCATGCTATGAATGATTTAATAATTTGGATGGCATTATTGACAAAGTGGCACAGCATTATACAAAGGATGTCATTTAGACTCACATTTTGATTCCTTGCGTTTTAATGTTTATCATAGACTTTGTGTACACGGCTCATAACAATTCATTCATGATTGCAATTATTCATGTTATTTCTGGGAGTATATACTGGTTGTTCTCAGTTTAGACCTCTTGTCCATGTCTGAAGCTATATTTCTGAAGATCTCTTAGTTAGCGTGCTTGTTGCAAATTTTGACTCCATGTGTTGATGCATTCTTTTTAAATTTCACCCTTCAGTTATCATCATGGCACGGACTCCATCCAGTGGCTCCCATACTCCATCATTGTCAACAAATCCATCCATTCAAGATACATCCGAGATGTCTCGAGATTTAGATGATGAAATAGAGGATGTCGAAGTAATGACAAGCAATAGCAAAAGAAGATCCGAAGTGTGGAAATATTTTACAGTAGAAAGACAACCTGATGACACATCCAAAGCAATGTGTAAGTATTGTAAGAAAATACTTTCATGTTCAAACAAATCAGGAACAACTCATTTAAGCCGACATCTTAAGTTCTCTTGCAAAAACAATACTCATAAAGATATGAAACAGATGTTGCTCAACAAATCCGATGACACAAGAGTTTTTAAGTTTGATCAAGAAGTAAGCAGAAAATGTTTGGCGAAGCTTCTGATTTGTGCAGAACTTCCATTTAAAATTGTAGAACATCCGTTGTTTATCACTTTTGTGAGGAGCTTACAACCTTTGTTTACCACAATTGGCCGTCATACAATTAGAAATGATTGCATTTCTTTGTTTCAAGAAGAAAAACAGAAGCTTCGTAATTTTTTGAAAGTCGTGTGAGTTTTACTACTGATTTATGGACGTCAAATCAAAAACTTGGTTATTTGGCTCTCACTGCACATTATGTTGACGAAGAATTCATTTAATTACTACGATACCAAACTGGCGACCCCTTAAGTGTCCAGCAGGTTGGTAGTTTGGCCATCGGGCAAGGCCCAATCAGAAGCGTGGATCAGGGCCGCCATAGTCGACTGGACATCCCGAATGCACATGCTCGTGCATGCGCACAAGTGTCACCCAACCAAAGAATTTTCAACATGCCATGCCTCAAAGCTAGGTCAGATAACTAAGTGTCACCGTTTACGCATAGGCTCGTACAATGGCCTCAAGTCAAAGGAATAGCTTGCCTATCATCACTTGAGAGCCACATTTGACAGTTTCGTATGTGATATCAATGTAACAGCTCTTGTTGGGTCGTTCAATAAATCTATTCTATAATGAGCACCTATGTCTCGTTGACAATTTCACTAAATCGAACGATCATGATATCATTGCCACTAACACTTGGTGAAGACATTGCACGCAATAGTCTATCTGATGTATCAATGTCCTTTCTCGATGTGTCTACAACTACAAACAGTTTTAGACTTATGCTACTAGCGGTCGAAACACTTCTATATGATCTTGATCCTCATTTTGATACATGTTCGACCTCGCACTACGTCTCAGGAATTTATCTACGTGTAAAATGCAGACAAACAGTATGATACCTGCCAAGCCTCATCTCCTCTCCATTACCGCAAAAAAGATACAAGCTTCAAAGCCATATCATCCAATAGCAGCAAGCTCCACAAGCCAAACCCCCATCTCCCCAAACTCCAAGGCCAAACCACCATAGCCATCTTCATCCTCATGTCTTGGAGAGTCTTCTACATAGCTTTGTGAAAGAAGAAACCAATCGGGTTGGTCTTGTTGGAAGCAACGATCTAGGATCTTTGGTTTGATGATGACAAACGTGTCGTTATATCTAACGTACGTGTGTGCTAAGTGTGTTTCAGGATTGACGAAACGATATATCTTTCTCTATTTGGAGGAGTTGCTATTCATATAGCTATTTGGGTGAGAGGGAGAGCCATGGCCTAAGCAAAGTGGACTTAGTTCATTTTGAGATGAGATGGAAATGATTTCTCGACTTGGTCAAAGATCAATTCATATAGCATGGTGGACTTGATCCAAAGAGGAAAAGGGATTTGACCAAATCAACTTGATATCTCATCCAATCTCCTAATCACATTTGTATTACAATGAGATCATATCAAATCCCAATTTGTTTTTTCTTCCTTATCCTCTAGAAGATTTGATCAATGGCATATCCAACCATTCATCCAATCTATTGCCGCATAATACCCTTAGTCGCATCCCCTTGCATACCCTAGCCTCCCCTATATAAGAGCACATATTTATCATGCTAGGGTTGATTAAAAACAAAAAGAGAGAGCCGGCCATATATCCTTCAAAAAGAGCTTCATTGCATAACATTATATAGAGAGAGAGAGATAGAGAGAGAGAGATAGGTTCAATCATCACTTCTCCACGCAAGCACTACCGAGCCACCATGCCCTAAGTCGAAGAAGATCTCGACCATTGCCGTCGAAGTGGAGAACACATCACTACTGAGCACTCGAGTCAAACAGCGTCATCTGAGAAGTAGAAGACGAAGCCCCCGCTCGCCGTTGCTGAAGACGAGCTGTTCGGAGAACAAGAGATGCCCTCACATCGCCGTCGAGAAGTACATACGTCGTCGTGAAGAAGAAGGAGTTCGCCGCCGTCATCGAACTCCCGCTGTCGTCGCTGTAAGTCGAAGTTGCCGGAGTAGTTGTGAGAAGTTGTTGTTCGAAGGAGAAGCTCGTCGCTGCCGTCGCACAAAGAAGAGGCTGCTGCTCAGAGATCACTGCTGCCATCTGCTCAACGCCGTCATCCACCGCTGTCGAGCTCGAGTGCAGAAAGTTGCCGCCAAGGAGATCGGGGGCGACGAAGTTGAAGCGACGAGAGCTCGATTGCAGCAAGTTGCCGCCAAGGAGATCGGGGGCGACGAAGTTGAAGCGACGAGAGCTCGATTGTCGCCGTTGTCATCTACACCGTCGAAAGTTTGCCGTCGACGAAGCCCTAGCGCTGCCGAAGTAGGAGACCGTCGTTGCTGTCGTACTTGATCATCATTGTGATGTCTACTCGCCGGTGACGACACTGCATGCCATAACCCTGCTATCTTCTTGCTGTTGTCAGAGCTTGTTCGTGTGCTTGCCGTTGCCATTGAACCCTCAAGGAAGTCGACGTTCCCCCATTGCTCTGTTGCCCGAAATCGACGAACTCCTCGCCGTTGCCGAAGATCCGCGCAATCGCTGCATGCCCTAGTTGATCGGACGAGAGGAACTGACGTGGCGACTGCGTGAATTGAAAACAACCCAAACGAAGCGAACGAAATTTTTGGAGCTGACGTGGACTTGGTTTTTAAGGGAATTACTGAGCGCACAGCCCGCTTATAATTCAGTTTGAACTGGAATTACTTAACGCATAGACCAGTGTGCTATTTGACATCCAGGAGTCGGATCGAGACACCGTTTGCGTCAAATTGGAGCTAACGACGTGCTGATTGACAGAGAAGCCTACATGGACACGAACTGAGCATTTCTAAACCCTTTACTCTTTATATTCGTGTCTTAGTGTAACGTTCTCTGTAGGAAAAAATTTACCGATATTTTTGCTATTTTGGACTTGTCTGGTTGGGGCTAGACAAGAGGGTCTTGACGTGTTGTAGCAGTCAAGATACGCATTTACTAGGTTGATAGAGTTCTGTACTTTGTTGAGTGTGGTACAGTCTAGGTGGGGAGTTGGAGCTAGAACCCCATTGTAGGTGTACGTAAGGAACTTATTAATGCTAGTATTTACTTGGGGTTGGACGTAGGTCGTTATTGCGACCGAACCAGGGTAAATCTGTGTGTACTCTGTGATTGTCTCTTATTTACTCTGGTTGTGCTTTTAACTGTGTGTGATTTCTCGTGGGTTGCACGAGAATTTTTTATTAGCCTATTCACCCCCCTCTAGGCTAGGATCCAGATCCAACAGGTCTTTGCTTCGATCTCAAGTTCATGCACCAAGAGCTCGCTGACTGTCGTGCCAACAAGCTTGCCGACCGCACAATTGCAAGAGCTGCACTGCTTACCGACTGCTCGTCTAAGCCCTTGCCAACCGAGCTATTGATTGCTGCGACCCTAGTAACTCCACTTGCTGACCCGTGCCATCCATTGGACTGTCGACCGACTGAGCAGCAGAGTCGCACACATTACCAACCCACAATTCTAAGGGGCCATCTGGGTTGCCGACCCAACCAAGTTGCCTTGCCAATCTACATTGTCGACCTATAGCATCCAAGTGCACAAACACTTGCCGACCGCAAGTTCCAAGAGCCAGAGTTGTTACCGGCCGTGAGTTGCAAGCACCATTCAAGCACCCATTACCTTGTCGATCAAGGGAAGTACTAGCCAACATCCTTGCCGATCCTTGGAGAGATCTTCATTGCCATTGCTGTAACTTGATAACTTCATAAGATTGCACAAGCCGCAACTTCCAAGTGCCAAACCAAGTAGGCCATCATCCAAGTGCCGCCAAGAGAGGCCGCAGCTTGCAAAGCATCTCAATCATAATCCATTGTCGCACCATCATTAAGGAGCTAGCCGCAACTTGAGTTGCCGAGACGTGACGACTTCACCCGACGACTACTTGTCAGATTCAGATCTGACCCGTGCTGATTGACAAAGACGCTACACCATCACTGAGTTATTCTAAAATCTATTTATTATCTTTGTAATAGTTGTGTATAGATCTCTGTAGGGAAAACTTTACCATACTTGTGCTTTTTGGGGTCTTGTCTAGTGGGTGCTAGACAAGAGGGACTTGACTAGTTGGGACTAGTCAAGTGAGAGCTTATACTAGGATTAGTTTTGTTGAACACCGGTGAGGTGTGATACTGAGATCCTAGTGAGTGTAGAGACGTTGGTGCTCTAGCTATTATGGTTGTACCTGTTACATTTCTAATCTAGTATTTGCTTTTGGGGCTGGACGTAGGTCGTGAGGACGATCAAACCAGGTTAAATCTGTTGTGCATCTGTGATTGCTTATTATTTACTTTGAATCTGCTATATCTGCCTGTGATTGCTCGTGGGTTGCACAAGAATTTTTATTAGCATATTCACTCCCCTAGACTTAGATCCAGATCCAACACGGTGTAATGCCCTACGAAGCTACTGCACAAGTACTAGAGGGGGGGTGAATATTACTTTAAAATAATTAAGAGGATAATTCCTAATTATCTTGTAAACTCTAACCAACAATGCAGATATGCGGAAATGTAAATGTATGACAACAAATAAGAACAATCGCAAACAAACGATATTACTGGGTTCGGATCCACCCAAGTCTCCCCGACTTGTTCCCGGTGATCCTACGTCCCAAACATCCGGATCCCCTCCGGATACTAGAGTTAGAAACCTCTAACCCTAGATTTGCACTATGAAATTCTTGTAGATAAACCTCTACAAGACCAAATCATACACAAATGAAATTGTGACTCTCACAACCCGGGATCACAAACACACTCTCACAACCGAGAGTAAAACACTTACAATATCGAAAGTAAATGAAATAGAAATGCTTACCACAAAATACATATGCCTTGAGTAAACTTACGAATTAGGACAAAGATGATTTTGGGGAAGATGAAGAGGCACCAAACCCTAGCTCCAATATGTAGATCAGCGATGGAGAGCTATGAGGTTATTGGTGACCTAGAATCAAGCACTTGGCTTGGAAGGCTCACAATCAATGAATCTCTCTTTTGAAATAAGAGTGACGGAGAGATTCTTGAATGGAATGAATGAGCTTTGAATGAGATTGAATGCTTTCTCTTTGATCTCTAAACTTCTCTTAATATCAGCCTTGAGTGCAATGAATGCAGCACTCTAAGTATATATAGGTTAGAGGAAAGAGAGAGAGAAAATCGTGGCAATAAATGCTCCAACGGCTCTATTCTGAACCAAACTAGTCGGTTAAAGATGGTTGACTGACCGACTAGTTCATCAACTAGTCAGTCGGTCAAACAGCATGAACCGACTAATGGTAGAACAGCCAAATGAATAAGTTCAGACTGAAGAGAACTAGTCGGTCCAAGAAGAGTTGCTGACCGACTAGTTTCACAACTAGTCGGTCGGTGACTCAACTGAGACCGACTAAGAGATAAAACCAATAGTCGGAACAGAAGTTGAATTAGTCGGTCCAAGAACAAATGCTGACCGACTAGTTCATCAACTAGTCGGTCACCAAATGTACATAGACCGACTAACGACTAACAGTAACTAGGCATGTACAGTAGAAGCTCAACTAGTCGGTCCAAGAAGAAACACTGACCGACTAGTTCACAAACTAGTCGGTCAGTGAACCTACTTTGACCGACTAACTGTAAACAGTAAAGAGCTTGGAATTGACTGACGCAAACTAGTCGGTCCAAGAATCTTTTCCGACCGACTAGATCACCATCTAGTCGGTTGGTTCTTCTTCTTGAACCAACTAACATGCACAAGAAGTCGCGAATCGAAGCGCGAAGATTCGGGAAAGTTCGTATGGACTTCTACTAAGATCCTAGTTCTAAGATATGAGCGTTATGAAGATTTAAAGCGTAAGACCTACTCAAGGCTTAACATTCTACGAAAGAAGCTAGAAGACTATAAATAAAACTTGACGATACCCTCTTCAAAAGCTTCAATCGAATCTTCATGACTTCAATCAACGTCCTTGAGCTTCAACGAAGCTTCAAGCATACGATCACGTGCTTTGAGAAGTCTTGAGACGTCGCTTTAGATGTTCATATGAATTTGGCGACGATCTCCATAACTGCGCTCACAAAGAGTTAGTTCACGATATATTTATGTTTGTTCATCATCCAAAACCAAATCCGGGGAGTCCAATACCCAACATTCTCCCCTTTTTTGTTGATGACAAACCAACATAAATAATAATAAAAAATAATGACTCAAATGAAATTTACTTACTCCCCCTGCATTGATGACATGTTAATTCCATATTCAATAATATTCATAAGCATCAAGCAGACGAGTAAGTATAAAATGTGAATCCAATTATCGAAATTTAGGATTTGAAATCCATTTTTATATCTTAACTCCCCCTGAATCTAACATATCAAATTAGATTCTTGGAAAATGCTTTAAATTATCATTTAGACCATCGTCATTATTATATCTCTCCCCCTTTGGCATTAGCAAAAAGAGTGGGAGGAGATCAACGACAACAACAATGGCTTCAAATAAAAGCACAGGAGTCGTAGAATACGACCACGGTTCAAATGACACCAAATTAAAATACGAAATAAATCAAAGCGTGCCAATGAGACCAAGGTCGATAATCGAAAAATAAAATCATCAAAACTCAAATAAATTTTACGGATTGAGTTATGGAATATACTCTCCAATATCAACATTCTTGGTTAATTTAGTGCATGGAAAACAATTCTATGTTTCCATAGAAGAAATTTCTATTTAACCAAGTTATTATCGTCGAGCGACGAATTCAAACATCAGAGACATATAAAGAATATAATGTGCACAAGAGAATAAATGTCAACATCGATGTATATATATATATATATATGAAACATGAGTACATCAAGATCATACATCGCTGACATACATGAAATCGATCATCAGATCGAAGCACAAAATACAACATGTATCACAGCATATATCGGGGTATCACATACATATCAAAAATATCAAAACATCATCAGAGATACATCAAAATACATCACAAAATGTCATAACCATAAAACCACCCAAAATATCCTAACCCACACTCTCACTACAAGATATCTCATCTAAAGTGCACTAGGAGAGTCCTCAGAGAAGCTCAGGAGGCAGCGGGAGGATCGGCAGCGGGAGGATCTCTGCAGAGGGAGTGGTCACCGGAATGGTAGGAGTGTCAACTGGAGCGACGGGAGTTGAAATCTCTGGCACGACAGGTGTGTTCTCGGGAGCAGCAACAAAAGAAGCATCCATCGGAGGAATGGTGGCAGCAGGTGTGCTCTCGGGATCAACGGCAGACGAAGCAGCAGCACCAGAAGTACCCTCAGGGGCACGACCAGCAGCAGCACGAGCAAGCTCGAGAATCTCATCATCATCTAACTCCTCCTCGTCAGAAACTGACAGTGGGATCTGAATCCCCAAGTAAGAAGCGATGCGAGCGAGGATCTCCTCAGAACGTGCACAGCGAGACTCCACACGTTTGATCGAACGTGCGAGGTCAGCAAGAGTAGGAGAGGGAGCAGCTGAGGCTGAAGCAGAGGCTGAAGCAGACGGGATCGTCCTCTGAACATGACGAAGCGCCGCAAGAGACTTCTTGACGGCCGTCGCATTCAGAGGGGGACCGAGGGGACGCTCATCGTCGGGAGGGAGAGTGACACGAAAGTGACGGAACACGAGAGTCAACAAGCACGGATATGGGATATGAGCAAATTTCGTGGACTTTCGGATACACTCGAAAGAATCCATCTTATCGAGAATAATCCTAGCCCAGTTAATCTCGCTCCCCATGAAGATGGCGTAAATGAGCTTCAGGAATGGCTGGGATGGCAAGGAAGAGGAGCCGTACTTAGGAAGTAAGCACGACTTCAAGATCAGATTAAGCACCTAAGCATTCGGCTTAAAGGACTTAGAAGGAACGCCAATCATGGCAGGGGGAATCTCATGAAAGATTTCGGCGAGCATCACCTGATCAAGCTCAGAGATGTCATTGATAGAAATATCAGATGAAAGAAGGCCAGACGAGGAGACACCTAACAACTCTCCTAATATTTCTGCCGTGAGGACTATCGGAGTCCCCAAGACAGTAGTCTCAATCGAGTGGGTCTCATCGTACTGACCACGAACCCTATTGGCATAGAAAAGTTTGACAAGGCGAGGGTATGGGTGTGGGTTCGCCTTAGGGTCATATCGAAGATAATCGATAAGACCGCTAGACGACAGAAGATCAGCAAGGCCTGGGAAGTCTGAAAACTGTACGAAATGCTCCAATAGGAGCGGACAGTGTTCGATACGGTTGTAAGCCGCGAGACACATAGGGTCATCGCGACACAACGAGATATCGACACCGCCAACCGGCATCGGAGCCTTTCCCTTAGGCTTACGTGTGCTAGAGCGAGGTCGAGAGCTAGACGTAGGTTCCCTAGGAGGGGGTGTAGGATCCCTATGGGTCTCGGTCTCGGGTATATACTCGGTGTCGGAATCCGAAGCACCGGGTGGAGTGGGAGCATGAAAAGAAACTGGCTTGGGCTTGGGCTGAGATTGGGCTCGGGGCTTCGCTATCGCCGTCCTCTTACGCTTAAGAGGAGGCGAAGACGAAGAAGGTTGGGTGGTCTTCGATCGGCGTTTAGGCGGGGTTCGTTTGGGTTGAGGGGGGTCCGAGGGTGGCGAATCGACATTCATAGGCGATGGACCAAAGGGATCGATCGGAATACGTGTTCTCGCCATAAGCGCGACGAGACACGAGCAATCAACTAAGATCGACGACTAAAACCCTAAGAACAACCCTAGCCGAAACCCTAGCAACCTAAATCGAAATCAAACCCTAACCCTAGGAGCTAGAATCAAACCCTAGAGAGCTAGGAGAGGGAGGAGATACCTAGGGAGGAAGATCGACGGACCCTAGGTCGGAGATGGCCGGAGATTTGGTCGGAAAACGGCGGAGGGAGATGAGGGAAGTCGAAAAGGCACGGGGGTTTTTGAGCTGGAGAAGAAATTTCGATCGACTGGAGTGAAAACAAGTCGGTCGGGGTCGGTTAAGTCGAATGGAAGTCGAAAAGACGCAACTGTCCCCGTTGCAATTAGTCGGTCACAGTTCAAGCACGGACCGACTAGATGACGATCTAGTCGGTCGGTCAATGAGCTTGAACCGACTAGTTGCAAACAGTAACTGAAGCCAAAAAATTGAGCAGAATTAGTCGGTCTAAGCTCATTCACTGACCGACTAGAAATGAATCTAGTCGGTCGGCCAATGAACTTGGACCGACTAAGAGAGTCCAAAAATTTGATAATTGAAAATTTTGATTTCTCTCCTAATCGCACTTCGACGAAACATCGTAATACTCTAATTAAACATTATACTACCCCATTAAACATCGAAAATCTTAAATTTGATGTTTAAGAACAAATTGAGCGAAAATTCCGAAAATTCAACGAAAAATCCAGAAAATTCCAATACATCAAGCATGAATAAATAGAAAGAATTGAATAGCATGCAAGATTATTGAAAACATATGAATCCTAAATCTCGGATTCACCCATAATCCCCAATTCTCGACGCAACCGCAAAAAGGAGTCTTCCTTTAGGGGTTTCGTGAAAATATCGACGATTTGCTTCTGGGTTTCAACGTACACTAATATGATGTCCTTTTTAGCAACATGATCATCTAAGAAATGGTGACAGACATCTATGTGCTTAGAACGGGAATGGTGTACCGGATTCTTAGAGAGACATATTGCACTTTGGTTGTCCACCATGATAGGGCAAGTATCACAGTTTATACCAAAGTCTTTAAGTGTGTGCCTCATCCAAAGAACCTGAGCACACGCGGCATCGGCGTCAATATATTCCGCCTCGGTGGTTGAAAGTGATACGGAATTCTGCTTCTTGGAAAACCAAGAGACAAGAGAATTTCCTATAAAATGGCAAGTGCCACTAGTACTTTTCCTGTCGGATTTGCATCCCGCATAATCCGCGTCACTATATGAGATTAACTCATATGTGCTAGATTTTGGATAAAGTAATCCAAAATCAAGAGTGTAACTTAAATAACGGAAAATACGTTTTACCGCTATTAAGTGAGATTCCTTAGGTTGAGACTGATATCGAGCACATACACATACGGCAAACATAATATCGGGCCTACTTGCGGTAAGATATAGTAAACTACCTATCATACCTCGATATAGCCGAATGTCTACATCTTTACCGCCCGTATCCTTATCAAGATGCGTAGTCGTGCTCATTGGAGTCTTCTTCCCGGAGGCATTCTCCATTCCAAATCGCTTAAGCAACTCCACCGTGTACTTCGTTTGGTGGATGAAGATTGTATCGTTCATTTGGAGAATTTAGAGACCTAAGAAATACTTGAGCTCACCCATGTGGCTCATCTCAAATTGATCCTTCATCACATTAGAAAACTCTTCGCAAAGAGCAAAGTTAGTAGCACCGAAAATGATATCATCAACATATATTTGAACTAAAATTATATCATTATTCGAATACTTAACAAATAATGTGGAATCAACTTCTCCCATTTTAAAACCCAAATCCAAAAGAAAATTCTTTAAACGGTCATACCAAGCTCGAGGAGCTTGTCTCAAACCGTAAAGTGCTTTCTTAAGTTTGAAAACGTGATTTGGAAATTTTTCATTTATAAAACCTGGAGGTTGAGAAACGTAAACTTCCTCAACAACATCTCCGTTTAAAAACGCACTTTTTACATCCATTTGAAATAGCTTAAAATCTTTATAGCATGCAAAAGACAATAATAATCTAATTGATTCTAATCTAGCTATCGGAGCAAAGGATTCTTCGAAATCGATACCTTCCTCTTGACGGTAGCCTTAAGCAACCAACCGAGCTTTGTTCCGGACGACGATTTGGTTTTCGTCGGTCTTGTTCTTGAAAATCCACTACGTTCCTATAACGGCGTGGTTCTTCGATGGCAATGGAACAAGCTTCCAAACCTCATTCCTCTCGAATTGAATGAGTTCATCCTCCATGGCAATGATCCAAGCACTATCTTCGCATGCTTCGCTAATATTCTTTGGCTCTATCGAGGAGGCAAAGGCACAATGAGCGAAGTAGTTGACTTGAGATCTCGTCTTGACACTATCAAGGATGTTGCAAATGACTTGCTCATGAGGATGGTCACGAATGGTATGAAGCCGTTTGGGAATTCCCTGATCACTAGGAACATTCTCAAAAGATTCATTAGTCAGGTTAGTCTTAATAGAATCAATAGAATTAGAATTAGAATTACCAATATAATCACATAAGACATCCATGGAGTCATCATCATTAGTAATTCTAGTTGGGACAAAACCTTCATTAAATGAGACATGAAGTGATTCATCGATCGTTGAGGTTCGTTTGTTGTATATCCGGTAGGCTTTGCTACGGGAGGAATATCCAACAAATATCCCATCATCGGATCTCGGATCAAATTTTTCAAAACAACCATATGTGTTTTTAATAAAACATTTTGCACCGAAAACACGAAAATGTTTAACTTGAGGCAACCTACCAAACAACAATTCATAACAAGTTTGTTTAGTGCCGGGCCTCAAAAGTATTCTATTAAACACATAGCAAGCGGTATGTACCGCTTCCGCCCAAAATTGATGGCCAAGTTGGCTATCATCAAGCATCGTGCGAGCACATTCCACTAGCGTCCTATTCTTTCTCTCAACAACACCATTTTGAGGAGGTGCGCAAGGGAATGAAAAGGTGTGTGTAATACCAACTTCATCACAAAATGTTGAGAAAGACTCATTCTCAAATTCCCCTCTATGATCACTATGAATAGTGACAATGGTGGTTCCGATGAGATTTTGTACTTTCTTAACAAAAATTGTGAAGTTTTCAAAAGCTTCATTTTTATTACACAAGGAAAATACCCAAGTAAATCTAGAAAAGTCATCAACGATGACAAGTCCATATCTAGCATTACCTAATGAAGCAACTCTAGTTGGCCCAAATAAATCTAGATGTAATAGCTCTAGTGGTCGCTTAGAAGAAATGCTTTTCTTAGGTTTAAATGAAGATTTTGGAAGCTTGCCTCGTTGACACGAGTCACAAAAGCTTTTCTTTTGAAAGACAAGCTTAGGGAAGCCTCTAATAGAATTTAACTTGGAAAGTTTAAATATTGTTCCAAAGTTCACATGACCAAAATGTCGATGCCATAAGTGTTATTCACTTGTGTTGGTAATGAGACATTGTTCATGTGATCTTGGAAGATCTAGGATATATATATCCTTATGGCATGTGCCGGAAAACAATACATCGTTAGTATTTTTATTCAAAATATGACACATTCCTTTCGCAAAGCTAACTTTGTAACCTTTGTCACAAAGTTGGCTTATTGAAATAAGATTGTGGTTTAATCCTTTAACAAGGTAAACATCACATATAAGTGGTTTAGAAGGATTACCCACTTTATCAACATCTATGATGGTTCCACTCTCGTTGCCTCCAAAGACGACGCGGTTTCCATTTGCAATGGGCACCACTCCGGAGAGCAATTGAGCGTCACCCGTCATGTGTTTTGAACACCCGCTATCGAGTATCCAATTATTCTTGGAGCCAAATTTGGATTTGTTGCTCCGTTTCTTTCTCTTGAGTATATATAGATATAAAATATCGTATCATGGTACCCAAGGTCATTGGGTCCAAAAGATTAGACCTTTGGAAGCCAAGTCCAATTGGACTTAGACTTCCCCACATAGTTATCACTATGCACTACATTCATGAAATACGAATTCATGTAAATTTGTTTTTCATCCATGCTTGTGTCCTTTGGGCTCCAAATAGTGAAAATTTTGGGAGCCTTAATCCTATTGGGAGCATGCATGCGTTGTTGATTTCTACGTGATGCATGTCGTGGATAGGCATAAGGAACATGATGAAATGGTGCATGATGATACTTGTTCATATGATGATGTGGGTGAACATATGCATGTGGAGGAACACGTACGTGAGGGTGTCTCACATGGTGTGCACGTGCCCATGGATGTGGTGCATAAAATTCATCATATGTGTGAGCATGTGGAGTAGGACGTGTGTTCCTATGTGGCATGGTATTGGTGTACATATAAGCATGACCCTTCTTTGGAGGTCCACCCAAAGTGGATTTCTTTTCAAACGAGGGTGTGTACGAGGTGGAAGCACCATTGGTAGTAGAACTACCAATAGAGTGTTTGCTCCCACTCGTAGAAGCATCGGAAGTTGGCCTAACAAAGGTAGTGGCCGACTTGGATGAATTTCCTAACTTATACCCCAAGCCAATGTAGTGATTGGCCGGAGGTAAGTCATTTAGGATATTATCCAAATGGCCCTTACCCTTATTGAATTCATTGATTCGGCCCAATGTGCACTCATATTTCTCGGTGAGAGAACGCATAGAAGCATCCAAAGTGGATACTTGCGATGTGAGCACATAAACACGAGATTTTAGATTCTCATTCTCAATACTCAAAGTCGAGTTTTGAGAAGTCAAATCCGCTATCTTGTGTTCCTCCTAATCCTCAATGCTAACATGTTCAAGTTGAGACTTGAGATTTACAATCTCATTTTTCAACTCTTCAACAACGGTGTCGTTGTTGTTGATGATAGTTTTAGGCGAGGTTTGGATGCTAGCTAAATCATCTTTTACCTTAGTATACCTATTTACTAATTTAGTATATTTAGACCATATTTGCTCATTAGCATGTCTAAGGTCATCCATTGTTACCTCATCGCCTTCATTGTCGCTATCATCGGAAGAGGAAGATACTTGATCATGCTCCTCTCGTGCCATGAAGCACATGTGTGCTTGCTCCACTTACTCATTGTTCGACTCTCCCCTTGAGGAATCCTCGGAGTCGGTGAATGTCCCGACAAGTCCCTTCTTGTATCCTTTCTTGTACTTCTTGGACTTGTCGAATTTCGGTGCCTTCCACTTTTCCTTTTGCTTGTTTTGAGGACACTCCGCTTTCATGTGTCCTAGCTTGTTGCATTTAAAGCACAAAGGAGAGGAGGCGTTAGTAGAACTAAACTTCGATTTGTTTTTGAAGTTACCTTTTCGGAAGAACCGGTTGAACTTCTTGTAGGATCCTGCCAAAACAGAGTTAGGATCGATAAATGAAGTTGAGACTTACGCTTGCGTATGCAGCACGGTAGTCTACGAACTTCGCCTTCGGATTCGCCACGACGGATCGAGTCTTCTCACGAACGGAGTAAGGCTACTAAATCCACAATCTAAATCTCTACTTTTAGATTAAGAACTTGGATAAAGGGAGAGGAAGTATTTCGGCAGAGCTTCGCTAGAATGAAGATGCATGCAAGAATGCCATGCAAAGTGTAAGGAAATGGCTAACCCTTGGGTCTTATTTATAGCCCCCAAGGTAGTTATTTTAAGAGTAATTGTTCCTTTGGAACAATTTAACTAAGGTGTACCATCGTACACGGCATATTATAAGCTTAAGTTGTACCATATGCATGGTACAATATAAGCTTAAGATATTACCCCTTTATTAGCCATATGTCGCATGCACTTATGCACATATAATGCGACTTTCCCATCAATCTAGAGATCCTCTCCGCAAGGGAACATATTCCCTTTGCACACGACTTCGTGTACGCGACGTTCGAGGTCCGTATTCCCTCGTACATCCCCCACAAGGGTGTACAAACGTCTTCCATATCCAACATCTCCCACTCACACTTGAGGGGATTGTAAGAGAACGTCTTTCTCTTAGTTCTTTCATCTATCATACCGAGAAATAGACTGTGCGACCGTTATGCGCATAGAGTCTGTTATTGTGCACTTGTTAGAGATACACAACGACCTCGAAGTTGCAAAGTTGAGTAGTTCAACGCATGCTTTACCCTAGATTATTTCTTCACATTTCTTATACTTTATATTCAACAATTGAATCCCATCTGGATCACAATTGGCTGGCCAGCTTTGAATCATTAAAGTCCAAATGTGAATATGAAATCAATCTTCCTCTTCTTGCGAACCTTCTGATCTTGACTAGACTCGCTTTTCTAACGTGCCCCGCCGAGCCGAATTATCATAGCCCATAAGTAACATGCTAAGATAGCGATCATCTCGTCAAATCTAAAGGAACCAATTGGAGTCCTTGAGGGTAAGAGTTAAGGCCCATATGGCCTTTGAGTCTCACATAATAGCAAACACTATTGCTACTAACTCAGTGGTCGAAATGCATATGTGGTATGAACACGTATTACAACATCGCTCCTTTCCCAGGGAGTGTATGTCTCAATGATGTTGTAAGGATGATGATCAGACACCACAATGTCTGACTTTGAGTCCCTTATTCTACTCAAATAATCCTTTGGACTCACATCCCGCATTTAGACAGATAGGATTTAAAAAAAAATCCTCTTAGATCTTTTGTAAGCATCCATATGATGCAGATCTTTCATGCGACCATTTTGTTTAAGTCATGACTCTTAAATCATCCGTCTGATGATTTTGACTTCAAACAGGTCTCATCTCTATTCCATCCGTCTGATAGAATAAGGCGGTTGCTCATGTGAGAGAGCCAACCTCAATCTGTCCGACATACTAGAATTCAGCTGAGATTTCAAAAATGTACACAAACATTTCTTAAGAAATTCATATGCAATGTTTGAAAAAAGAACTTATTCTTTTATCAAATTTGATCTTTCTCGGACATGGGAATATATATTGGTACAACTCAGCTCTTTACGCAATGCTTGGGATGATAAGTGTTTATAAAACACATTTCTGGGGATCGCTTTCGTAAGCAAATCCTCTATCATCTCATGCGTAGATATGTACCTTATGTCTACCTTCTTGGTTTTATCATAGTCTTTTGCAAATTCGTATCGGATATCAATGTGTTTGATCTTACAAGACACATTATCCTCTTAACCGCTTTCCAGTGTACTTGCCCTGTATTGGATTGGTAACAGCTTACCATTTCCAACGGCAAAACAGATGTCCGGTCTCGTACACACCATAGCGTACATAAGACTATCAACTGCACTGGAATATGGAACTTTTTCCATAATTTCCTTTTCCTTTTGGTTCTTTGGACACGATTCCAGATATAAATTATCGCATATGCTTATATGAATATCAATGGACTTGCAGTCCTGCATATTAAATCGTTCTGGAACCTTCTTTATATAAGTCTCATGTGAAAGAGAAAGAAGTTTCTTCGAACGATTCCTTGAAATCTTAACTCCAAGGATATATGCGGCTTCTCCCATGTCTTTCATCTCAAAAACTGATGAAAGCCAAGCCTTGATATCCATCACAAAGCCCTTATCATTTCTGGCTATTAAAATGTCATCTACATATAGAGACATGATAATATACTTGCTTTTAATCCTCTTGATATATACTTAGTTATCTTCATCAAGCATGGTAAAACCATTTGATAACTTTATGAAATCGTATATACCATTGCCTCGAGGATTGTTTAAGATCATATATGGACTTATGAAGTTTACAAACCTTATGTTCGTTTCCTTCTTTTACAAACCCTGTTGGTTGTTCCATATAGATCTCCTCATCCAATTCTCCATTGAGAAAGGCAGTCTTTACATCCATTTGATGTAATTCGAGGTCTAAGCAAGCTACCATTGCCAGAATCAGTCGAATCAAGGTAAAACGCACAACAGGTGAGAAGGTCTCTTCGTAGTCTATCCCTTCCTGTTGCGTAAAACCTTTCGCGACAAGGCGAGCTTTATATCTATTTATAAAGCCATCAGCCTTATGCTTGATCTTGAGAACCCATTTGTTCCCAATTGCTCTATGTCCTCTGGGTAAGTTAACTAAGTCCCAGACTTGGTTAACTTTCATGGATTTCAATTCCTCCTTCATCGCTTCCATCCATTTGTCTTTTGCAGGGCATGATACGGCCTGTTTGAAAGTAGCAGGCTCGTCATCATCTTGTAGTAAAGTCATAAAGGTTTGCGGAAATTCATCCTCAAATCTTAGAGGAGCCAACCTTGTACGACTACTACGTTGTATTTGAGATTCTTCAAGTACTCGTTGACTCGAATTTAGATCAACTCTAATATCACTCCCACATGGAATGTCGTTAGAATTGCTCCCACTTGGATCATTATTCCCGTTTGGAATAGGATAATCGTCATTCGTATAATCCATTGGTGAAGGTTGAAACGTATTTTCATCTTCACCAAGAATTCTCCCACTCGAATGAGGTAATCCTTTTTGATCATAAATCTCAAACAGAGATAAGTCCTGACTTATCTCGCCCTGTCTTGGAAACTCGTTTTCCAAGAAAGTGACATCCCTCGATTCAAACTCAATTAGCCCACCATTGTCTTCCTGACTAACATAAAACATAACCTTTGGTGTTTTCTGCGTATCGTATAAAGATACATTTCCTTCCCCTTGGCCCAAGTTTGCCATACTTATGGGAGGAAATATGTGCGTAGGATGCACAACCCCAAGGTTTCAAAATGTTTAAGTCAGGAGACCTTTGGTTCCACAACTTATAAGGAGTGGAGCTAACTGATTTCGAGGGTACGCGGTTCAAAATGAAAGCGGACGTCAATAATGCATCACCCCAAAAGGTGATTGGCAAGTTAGATTGCGCCATCATTGAACGGACCATTTTTCATTAAAGTCCTATTCCTCCTTTCTGCAACACCAATTTGTTGAGGAGTATAAGGCATAGTTACCTGATGTACTATGCCTTTTTCATGACAAAGTTCCTTTAAACTTGTTGATTGATATTCACCGCCCCTATCGGTTCGCACGACCGTAATCTTGCGATCTAATTGATTCTCCACTTAACTCATATAGTTTTTAAAGCAGGTTTAGTGCTTTCACTTTTGTGGGATATCAAATAGATATGACCGAATCGGGTGAAATCATCAATAAAAGTGATGAAATAGGACTTCCCGCGTCTTGTCTTGACATTCATCGGACCACATATGTCCGAATGGATAAGCTGTAATGGAACCTCGGCCCTTGTGCCGGTTCCAAACGGCTTGCGACAAGATTTCCTCACAAGGCAATGTTCGCAGGTCGCCATTTCAACCTTTGAAACATTGGATAGAGGGCCACGTTTGGCAAGTCTATACATACGCGTTGGTCCAATATGACCAAGCCTTGCGTGCCAACAAATTATATTAGACTCATTAGTCAAAGAATTTGTCACAAGGAAATTTTCATTACATGAGGAATCATACATTGTACTTATTACAATAAATCCTTTGAAATACAAACCCAGTACCAATAAAGGAATTATTACAAAATAGGTCCATATTACAATCATGAAGGAACCAACTATAACCAAGACCCATTAAATTGACCACAGTTTTAATATTCCTTTGAATATATGGAATGAAGAGAACATTATGAAGTAGGAGAGTGCGGCCGTTGTCTAAGACTAGCTTGCGAGTCCCAACGCCTTTCACTTCAACACGTGTGTTGTTTCCTACATTGATCCACTTCATTCCTTGGGGTATCCGGTGATACTCCATGAAGGACCGTCTGTCCCTTGTTATGTGGTCGGTGGTACCTGAATCAATTATCCCAAAATGGATTAGATTCCACAAGAAATAGTGAACTAGAAACACATATGTAACTAGTATTACAAGTTACCTCGTCACTTCCACTCGTACACGAACGAGCATAGTGACCGAGCTTGTTGCACTTGAAGCACTTGATCCTTTTCAAGTCTTTCTTCTTGTGCCATTTCTTGTGCCCACCCTTATGTTTGGGTTCCTTGGTAGACTCAGGTTGCTTATTACGTTCATTAGAAGACTTCGAACGATCTTTACGTTTCTTTCCCCCGTGTGAGGAACTAGCAGCCATGTGCACTTCTGCACTTGGCTTGGCAGCCGCAAGCCGCTCTTCCTCTAATTCGAGGTGCTTGGAAACATCGTTGAAGGTCTTGATGCTCTCATTATGAGTGAGATGCATCTTCATCTGATCCCACCCATTTGGTAGGGAACGTATGACTGCTTGGATTTGTTTCTCATCAGTGAGCACATGACATGCGTCCTTTAACTCCGAGATAAGGTTCGCCATATGTCGCAGATGTTTCCCCATGGAATGATCTGGACATTTCTTATATGAATCGAACCTTATAGTTAAGGCGCGAAGTTTGGACACCGATGTGCCACCGAACTTCTCCTCTAGCTTGGACCATATGTCCATGGCTAGGTCATGTTCTCGGAAGATGCGCATTATGTCATCAGCCATACTGCTTAATAACGTAATGCGCGCTATCTTGTTCTTCCGAGACCAAGCATCAAAAGCTTCCTTGTCTCGTCTGTGTTGGGCCGTAGTGCCCAACTCGGGTTCAATCATTACATTCTTTAGAGTTTCGAGCACTTCTTGCTCCTCTAAAACGTATTGTATCTTAATGGACCAAAGTTTGTAATTATCGTCGTTGAGTTTTTCACCTCTGTTTAACTCAGCGACGATATTCTTTGAAGCGGAAGACATTTTACTTTTAAAATGCTGCAAAAGACATAAAACCAAAGGTTTGATCAAAAATTTGCATTGAAAATTCTTAAAATACAATTCCCATTTGAAGCGATAGTAGAATATCCCATTTGGATAGTTCTAATTTCAACTCCTACTTGGAATGATATTTATAATTTGATAAGTTACTTTCGAAAAATATTGAAGATGTTACTCTAGAATCGGAAAGGTCACTATGTTTCCAATCACCATCTAGAGTAACTTTCAATATTTCTCCCTCACTTTATCAAATGTTAGTACTCTTATAGTACTTCGCAGCGGAAAAGCGTTTTTGAAAACGTATTTTTCAAAACGTATGAAAATGTATTTTTTTAAAAAAAATTATATTCCATCTTAGTACCCTTATGATACTAGTGAAACATTCGGCACTTCCTGACCATTTGTCGGGAATGAGCCGTATCCGTGCCAAGGTCGGATCCCACTTTTGGGATTTTTCTACAAACTATCGTCGCTGGCTCCCGTATGGATCCAGGCGTTTCCCCCGTATGAGAGAATTTTGATGCAGACGACTGTCGTTTGGCCCCGTATGGGCTAGTCGGCACGTTCAAGTTCGACCAAGGCCTTTTGCCGAATTGGTCTGAAACTTCTCCCGGCCAGGGCCTCTGCCCTGGCCCAGGGCCGCTGCCCTGACCGGCCAGGGACGGCCTGTGGCAGCCCTGGCCACTGTCAGGGCCTGACCGGGCCATTGGCCTGGCCTCGGCCAGAGGCCGGCCAGGCCTCTGCCTGGCCTGGCCTAGGCCAGAGGCCCCTGGCCGGGGCCAGGGCCCCTGCCCTGGCCTCGGCCAGGGCGGCCAGGCCCTGGTCTGAGGCCAGGGCGCTGCCCTGGCCTCTGCCAGGGCGGCCAGAGGCCCCTGGCCGGGGCCAGGGCCCCTGCCCTGGCCTCTGCCAGGGCGGCCAGAGGCCCCTGGCCGGGGCCAGGGCCCCTGCCCTGGCCTCGGCCAGGGCGGCCAGGCCCTGGCCTATGGCCAGGGCGCTGCCCTGGCCTGGGCCAGGGCCCCTGCCCTGGCCTCGGCCAGGGAGGCTAGGCCCTGGCCTGGCCGCGGCCAGGGCCAAGTGGCCGGCCAGGGCCGGCCCTTGCCTGGCCAGGCCGCGGCCGTGGCCGGCCATGGCCGGCCGGCCATGGCCCGGCCATGGCTTTTTGGCCTTGACCGGACATGGCCCTTTGGCCATGGTCGGTCTCCCCCCTTCATGGGGTTGCCGCACACCCCGTCGGAGGGGTGGCCGTGGTGGTTATTGGCCGTAGCCAACCCCCTCCGCATGGGGAGGGGGTGCATGGCCTTTATAGCCCATTTGGCCATGGTGCACATGCACTAAAATTCATCTTCCCCGATGGGAATAACCACCATCTTCTTCTCCGGTGAAGCACCCGTTCGTCGAGGAAGTAGTTACCCTCCAATGGCCGTGTGCCAAAAAAATGACCCTCTTCAAAAATTCGTAAACTACGCGCTCCACATGAAGAGAGCGCCCATTCCCTATGAATGGAGACTCAGCATCCATGAAGAGAGCGAGTTTGACGATATGAACAGTCGGTTCTTCCCGTCACGGAGAGTTCCTGCCATATCCATAATGACAGAAGACCCTAACGTGAAAAGAACAACCGCTGCGTTCTCTCCGTCACAAAGCGTTCCTACCATATCCATAATGATAGGATACCCATTCGTGAAAAAGACAACGACTCGTTCATAGTTTCGAAGGGGCGACGGTTTGACCGGAGCGAATCCGTATGGCTCTGATACCAATGTAGGATCCTGCCAAAACAGAGTTAGGATCGATAAATGAAGTTGAGACTTACGCTTGCGTATGCAGCACGGTAGTCTACGAACTTCGCCTTCGGATTCGCCACGACGGATCGAGTCTTCTCACGAACGGAGTAAGGCTACTAAATCCACAATCTAAATCTCTACTTTTAGATTAAGAACTTGGATAAAGGGAGAGGAAGTATTTCGGCAGAGCTTCGCTAGAATGAAGATGCATGCAAAGTGTAAGGAAATGGCTAACCCTTGGGTCTTATTTATAGCCCCCAAGGTAGTTATTTTAAGAGTAATTGTTCCTTTGGAACAATTTAACTAAGGTGTACCATCGTACATGGCATATTATAAGCTTAAGTTGTACCATATGCATGGTACAATATAAGCTTAAGATATTACCACTTTATTAGCCATATGTCGCATGCACTTATGCACATATAATGCGACTTTCCCATCAATCTAGAGATCCTCTCCGCAAGGGAACATATTCCCTTTGCACACGACTTCGTGTACGCGACGTTCGAGGTCCGTATTCCCTCGTACATCCCCCACAAGGGTGTACAAACGTCTTCCATATCCAACACTTCTTTGCCATGAGCGCAATGGACTCCAAGTCCAACTCGTCTTCCGAGTCTTCATCATCGGTCGATGTAGATGTTGATGGATCGGCCTTGAAAGCAATAGCCTTTTTCTTTAGCTCGTCTTGCTTCAAGTATGACTTCATCTTGTCCTGCAACTTTAACTTGCTATCCTTGCGTACCTCGTAAGACATCAAGGTACCCATTAGTTGAACAACGTTATATGTTTTCATATCATTACCTTCCTCGATGGCGAAGGTACGTTTCTCCCAACAAGAAGGAAGTCCATCGATGATCTTCGAGACTTTCTCCTTTTAGGTGTAGGTCTTACCGAGAGCCTCCAACTCGTTTGTGATGTCGACGAAGCGAGCATAGTTCTCCTTCATCTTCTCACCCTGTAGCATATGAAAGAGCTCGTAATCTTTATTAACTACTACGAGTTTAGAGTCTCTTACCCTACTCATCCCTTCATGCAAGATGAGGAGGGAGTTCCATATTTGATATGCACTCTTACATGTGCATATCTTATTGAAGACCTCGGGCTCCAAAGCGCATTGCAAGGCGTTCATTGCCTTGGCATTGCTTACCTCCGCGGCGACCTCCGCGGTAGTCCACTTCTCGAAATCTTCTTCGACGGGCTCGACATACTCCTTCATCGTGGCCCTCCATAGTGAAGCACTCCGGAGGAAAGTCTCCATCTGGCATTTCCAGTACCCGTAGTTGGTACCGTTGAAGAAAGGAGGCCTCGTCGAGGAGTGTCCTTCCATCACCGAAGACGCTCCTTCACGGTTCCTGAAGGTGTTGTAGTCGGAAGGTGGACGAACGGCTTTGTTGTCGTTGGCAGACATAGCCAGGTACTTGGCTCTAATACCAAATGTAATGCCCTACGAAGCTATTGCACAAGTACTAGAGGTGGGGTGAATAGTACTTTAAAAAAATTAAGAGGATAATTCCTAATTATCTTGCAAACTCTAATCAACAATGCGAAAATGCGGAAATGTAAATGTATGACAACAAATAAGAACAATCGCAAACAAACGATATTACTGGGTTCGGATCCACCCAAGTCTCCCCGACTTGTTCCCGGTGATCCTACGTCCCAAACACCCGGATCCCCTCCGGATATTAGAGTTAGAAACCTCTAACCCTAGATTTGCACTATGAAATTCTTGTAGATAAACCTATACAAGACCAAATCATACACAAATGAAATTGTGACTCCCACAACCCGGGATCACAAACACACTCTCACAACCGAGAGTAAAACACTTACAATATCGAAAGTAAATGAAATAGAAATGCTTACCACAAAATACCTATGCCTTGAGTAAACTTACGAATTAGGGCAAAGATGATTTTGGGGAAGATGAAGAGGCACCAAACCCTAGCTCCAAGATGTAGATCAGCGATGGAGAGCTATGAGGTTGTTGGTGACCTAGAATCAAGCACTTGGCTTGGAAGGCTCACAATCAATGAATCTCTCTTTTGAAATCAGAGTGAGGGAGAGATTCTTGAATGGAATGAATGAGCTTTGAATGAGATTGAATGCTTTCTCTTTGATCTCTAAACTTCTCTTAATATCAGCCTTGAGTGCAATGAATGCAGCACTCCAAGTATATATAGGTTAGAGGAGAGACAGAGAGAAAATCGTGGCAATAAATGCTCCAACGTCTCTATTCTGAACCAAACTAGTCGGTCAAAGATGGTTGACTGACCGACTAGTTCATCAACTAGTCGGTCGGTCAAACAGCATGAACCGACTAATGGTAGAACAGCCAAATGAATAAGTTCAGACTGAAGAGAACTAGTCGGTCCAAGAAGAGTTATTGACCGACTAGTTTCACAACTAGTCGGTCGGTGACTCAACTGAGACCGACTAAGAGATAAAAACCAATAATCTGAACAGAAGTTGAATTAGTCGGCCCAAGAACAAATGTTGACCGACTAGTTCATCAACTAGTCGGTCACCAAATGTACATAGACCGACTAACGACAAACAGTAACTAGGCATGTACAGTAGAAGCCCAACTAGTCGGTCCAAGAAGAAACACTGACCGACTAGTTAACAAACTAGTCGGTCGGTTAACCTACTTTGACCGACTAACTGTAAACAGTAAAGAGCTTGGAATTGACTGACGCAAACTAGTCGGTCCAAGAATCTTTTCCGACCGACTAGATCACCATCTAGTCGGTTGGTTCTTCTTCTTGAACCAACTAACATGCACAAGAAATCGCGAATCGAAGCGCGAAGCTTCGGTAAAGTTCGTATGGACTTCTACTAAGATCCTAGTTCTAAGATATGAGCGTTATGAAGATTTAAAGCGTAAGACCTACTCAAGGCTTAACATTCTACGAAAGAAGCTAGAAGACTATAAATAAAACTTGACGATACCGTCTTCAAAAGCTTCAATCGAATCTTCATGACTTCAATCAACGTCCTTGAGCTTCAACGAAGCTTCAAGCATTCGATCACGTGCTTTGAGAAGTCTTGAGACGTCGCTTTAGATGTTCATATGAATTTGGCGACGATCTCCATAACTGCGCTCATAAAGAGTTAGTTCACGATATATTTATGTGTGTTCATCATCCAAAACCAAATCCGGGCAATACACAACACACGGAGCATGTCCAACCCCAATGAGTAAGGAAGGCGGCCTCCTTGGGGAGAGGTATGAATACATAGTTCTCATTCCAGCCCTTAACAGATCTAGGAAACCCCAACACAAGATTCCTTTTTCTCTTGGTGGTGATATAAGACCACACGGCGGATTTATGAAGCTTTAAATGGAAGAAATGACAGAAAAGTGGTAAGGTCGGCTCTACTCCATTAAGTAAACATAACACTAAGAAACCAACCAAAGCCCCAACAGAGTTAGGAGTAAGTTCGCAGATAGAAAGCTCAAGAAAAGCCAGGACACGAAGAATGAATGGATGAAGGGGAAAAACGAACCACATGCGAAAAGATCTTTATGTATACCCCAACTTTGTGCATGTCAGGGAAACCGATTCTCTCATTATGATGAGGGATCATGACCCCAAAAGAAATTCAGATGTACTTGAACCGGATCGAATGGATTGAAGAAGCAGGAGCCACGGAAACCAAGTTCCTAGTCTTATCAGGCACCAAGAGCAGTTCCTTCCCAGCTCGTAAGATCAGAACATTGGGACAGTGAGCCTCGAGGGCTAAATCTTTCCTTTCACCAAGGGCACGCTTAGAACTTGAAGATTGAGTTATGTCTGGCACATCAACAGAACATAGAGGCTCCTCGGACCCAGATTCGTATTATCGAGGGAACCGACGACAAGGTTGTCAAGCTGTTCCAGCTCAGCTCGATTCATTTTGTCCATCAATCTGCGTATCTCAGAATCTGAGGAACAAGAAGATGAAGAATGCATAGAAGGAAAAGCTACCTTGCACCAACAATGGTTGACTCAAATAAATGGAAGGAAGACGGCAGTGGGAAGGAGCATAATCCCTTTAGGAAGCAAAGGAAGAGTTTTCTTCCGTCATCTATTACTATTTACACAAATATGCACTTCTTTTGAGTTGCGTTCGGTCGTCCGATCTTGGACGTGTGTCGACATCTCCAAATGGAATCCCTCTGAATTCTGTGCTCAATTGGCGGAAGAATTTTAGAGTTCTTCGCCTCGACGGCTTACATTAAATGCGTCGTCTCAACTACCGCTCTCGTCTATATATATCACATCATCTGACCTCACATATCAGTTGATTAAGCTCGGGAGATCGGGCCATTGTTACTACATTAGGCCATCCCAGACTTAATTCTCTATTTAACTAAAGACCAAGAGCCCAAAAAAGCCAATGTCTTCAACCTAACAGTCCTGTGACCCTCAGGTGAGGCTGATGCTTACACCATTTGATGTGCCAGCCAATCTAACAGTTAAGATCCTCCATCAATGCCGACCGTAACGCTCCTCATCAATGAGAGTATCCATGACTAGCCGTTTGGCTCGCCATCAAGAGCGACAGCTTGGGGCAAATGCAGTAAAGTGTCTTCAATGCTTGAACGTTATTTCGAAATGACGTCCGAAGAACTACCCCTCGAACAATGAGAGACGGGACGGACCTTTAACATTCTAAACTCATATATTCTAATACTTTACATTTGATCCACTTACTTTAAATTTCCTCTAGAGCTTGGCCTGAGAACTAGCGGACGACCTCCTAACAGGTCAAACATAGTTCTACCGAGCCCTTTTGAGTTAGTGACAGTTCTACCGAGCCCTTTTGAGTTAGTCACTAACTTAAGCATTGGATGTGATTTGGTCAGACCCCAGGTTTGATCCACTGACGAGTTTCTTGTGTTGCAGATAGCTGGAGAGATAGCTCAAACCCGACCTCTATAGCTCGGCCTGGAGTCCCTTCAGCCCGAGGTAACTTGTCCAACATCCAGAAAGCTGTCTACATCCTCCACATCAGCAGCTTCATCCGGAATATCCTTCAATAAGTGGTGAGAAAACACACCGAAACACAGTGTTTACACTGGAAGTTAAGCAAAATTGACTAAATGTGGCGTGTTAGGTATGATACAGTAGGTGCAACCCAATTTTAAAGTTGTAAGTATGAACATTTCCCTCGGGGAAAATTTCACTAAAATATTCTAACATTTTATCATTATTCCACGTTAGTACCTTGTAACGAAGTTGGGCATGCTTCGTTTACTGAACTCCAACGTTGTGTACCAATTTTGAGAAGAAAACACAAAGAAGAAGAGATGAGCTATTTGCACCCCTAAATCAAGGGGTGTATATGGTTTTATGTGCCAAATACAACCAAAATGAGGAGAGAAAGGGGAGAGACAGATAAGGTGATAGATCCTCACTTTTCGACACGGAACTATAGATTGATTTAGGAGTGTATGTATCACATCTCACGAAGAATCTTATGCCAAGAAGAGGATCCTTGGTTCTTGTAACGTAACTTCAAATGAAGAGCTTTCATACGAGCGTAAACAAATTATATTTAAAGATTATTGTGGTTCGTAGAAGAGTGCAAAGGGCCCTCCCAATTACATTCCATTTAAACAAGGCTTATAGTGGTCACATGCGTGTGGCTCCGAATGACAACTACTTAACATATTGTTTCATATGCCTTTTGGGCTAACCTAGGAATATGCTGAACCATTAAAGGAACCGTCCTTTGCAACGTTATCCCATAGGCTTCCTCCATGTCTAGCTTCTCTACTCTCTGGCCCTCCGGTAAGGTCCAATCGAACGCATGAACGAGTGTCGCGGTCACAAATTGGCCCATACGCAAGCCCAAGTTCAGTCCAGCACAGATTCTTCTTCCAGCCCCGAACGGTATTACCTCGAAATCATTACCCATGATGTCGATGTGCTCGTACCCTCCGCCTTGAAGAAAACGGGCCGGACGAAACTCTAGCGGGTCGGCCCACACTGCTGGGTCACGGGCTATGGCCCAAACATTCACTAGGAGCATCGCGTGCCGAGGGATGTGATATCCGTTGGCCCAAAAAAATTTTTGGGGAAATAACGAGGCAACCACAATTTAATATGGAAAATAACATGGCACATATTAACTTACGGCTAAATATTTTTGGGGAGATAACCTTTTGGGAAATAACCTTTTGGGGAAATAACCTTCCGCGAATATTTTAGTTGTTTTAAATATGCTGAGTTCGAAGTTGTTGCCTAGATACTTCGCAGGCACGGTTCATATAAAAAATACAAAAATATTGTTAAATTTTTGCCCGAATCAAAGATTTCGCTGAGGAAAATCTTAAATATTCAGCGTAAAAATATTTGTCCTTATACTTTTATAATTATATTTTCTTATTTTCTGTAATCGGAACCCTGAATACCGATGACAGTCGTGAATTATCAGTTCGCATAATTATTTTTTGCCAAATTTGTTGTTCTGTGTGAAGGCGCTGGTGCCGAATTTATTGTTCCGTGTCGAATGCGCCTGCGCCGAATTTGTCGTTCTGCGTCGAATGCACACGTGCTGCTAAATATTTTTATGATAATTTGTTGTTCTTCTAAATTTTGGCTGTGGAAATAATTTTTGGAGAACAAAGATTTCGCGGAGCAAAATCTTAAATGAACCGCGCCCGCATGCACGAGTTATGACAAGTATGTACACACACCCCCCTCCCCCCACCCACCCACATATGTAAGGATAGCCTTATCCTTGCAATACTAACAACAACACACTAGAGGGAGGGTGAATAGTGTAATGGCAATATATTGTGCAATTAAAATTAAACTTGCAAATGCGGAATAATAAATGCAAGAGGAATTAATCACCACAATAAACACAAACGCAAACACACGATTTTACCCTGGTTTCCCAAAACTTGGTTACGTCCAGCCACACCAATATTCACTATATTTCCCACATAGAGAAGTGAATACAAATTCCACAAAGAGATACCTCACACAGAGGATTTTGTCCTACACAAGAATTGAACCAACCTACACAAGGGTTAACTCACACACAGAGAATTACTAACTCACACACAGAGAATTGGGGTTAGCTCTACACTAGGACACCAAATTCCCACAAAGAGAGTGACTCCCACAAAGAGAGTATCTAATTCCCACAAAGAGAATTAGGGTTTCAAAGAAACACACAGTAAAACAAATACTCTTACCTATGCCTTGAGATGCTTACTCATAGATGAATGTAAGGCAAGGAAGAGGATCTCCAAGTGATGAGATTAGCTTGAAAGCGCTTGGATGATTTCCCTTGAGCTTGACTTCAATGCATGAAGGAGAGAATGAGCTCTAAGAGGAAAATGAGAGAGTTGAGAGTGGCTTAATCAATCTCTAATGATTTTCAATAGATCCATGAAGTTCCAATGAACTCAGCCCTCTCACATATATAGGAACCCTATATCAACTCTCAAAACCTAAGGAAATAGCCAAAAATAAAAGGTTGTAATGGCTAGATTCTGGGCTGAAACGTCACTGACAGTCGACTGATGAACAAATGACAGTCGACTGTCCAACAGATAAATAATTCCCAACGGCTATAATCTGAGCCATGACAGTCGACTGTAGAAGACTACACAGTCGACTGTAAAACAGACAGTCGACTGTATATCCTTCATCAGGCGACTACTGCAGGGGATGGAATAAAACAGAGAGTTGCACTCTTTCTCCCAATATGCATACAGGCGACTGAAGAACAAATGACAGTCGACTGTAAACGAGACAGGCGACTGTTTATCCTTCATCAGTCGACTGCTGCAGGAGATGGAGAAAAACAGAGAGATGCAATTTTTGCACTTGCGCCTTTCAGACGACTGTTGACCATTTCACAGGCGACTGTAAATTGAACATCAGTCGACTGATGCGAAAAGCTCAAGTAGAGTCAATAAAAATGTTGACTTGAGCCGTGCATCACAGTCGACTGTAGAAGGCTCGACAGGCGACTAGAAATCACCCAGTCGACTGTAAAACCTTCATCAGGCAACTGTTGGAGAGCCAGAGACTCCAAATGAGTCTTTGGACAAGATGAGCCTATTGGGTTGGATTCTATGATAATCCTAAGGCTCACTAAGATGGTTAAATGCATATGCATGAATAAGTAGATCATCTATCAAGGCATTACAATAAACCTAGACTCAAAAAGGCGAAAAGCAATAAATGAAATATTACATGGATTACATTGATTTACTTAGAGTCTATGGCTTCAATCTTGATGCCTTGAAGCTTCCCATCATCTCCAAGATTTGGCACCCCTTGAGTCCAAGCATTGGCCCTTCTCCACTTGATGTCCATCCTTACACCAAGTGTTTAGTCTCCAAAAATGATATTCTTGAAATGTAACTAAGAGACTAAAACAAGAGAGTCATAATGTTGTGATCATCATCAAAATAACATTGGTATGAAACACCAATACTCAACAACATAGACACAAACATATATATACACATACATTTATATGTATACATACACATATACTACACATATATGCACAACACTGGTGCATACAATTATCCAATACAAATCCAATACAAAGAGGCATACAATTATCACAACATATACACACTAATATCCAAATAATTCATACTCATCTAAATATACACACTGCCATACAAAACATTTATGAATGGAATATTGATGGTTTATCCGACAATCAGATCTTTACCAATGTGCATTGTATGCTGATGTATTCCACTGTTTGTTGTCAGAATAATAATTCTGAAAAAATCATTGCTCAGTTTATAACTTGTGCTTTTACTGACATTTTAAAGGGCTGTTGGGATAACTATCTCACATCTGAGTCCCATTCTGAAATATTAAATGCAATAAAACAAGAAAATGGTGCACAGAATGAAGATGTTGTCTATACATTGATATTGGCTATAACAAATCACTTCATCGGTGCTTTTACAGACCATGGTAAAAGAATTAGAACTTTGTAACAAAACTTGAGGTGTCACTCTTTAACCCTTTTTAGATGGTATAAAGATACATTCTTAAGTCATGTAATGAATCTTCGTGATGCTAATAGCACACATTGGAAGTCCAAATTTATAGATGGACTACCAAATTTATTTGCTGAAAGAGTTCATAATCAGCTCAAAGTTAAGAATGGAGGAATTATTCCTTATGAGATATTTACTTACGGAACTCTTATTGATGCATGTATTAAAGAAGGTTTAGATTTGTGTAATGATATGAAGCTAAGGAATCAACTGAAGTCTTATAGATTTACTGGTAAAAAAGAGCTTGGCAAATTCTGCCAACAATTTGCTTTTGACCAACCATATGCCACGTGATAAGGGAAAACGTGTCAAAGAGGATTATAAATCCAATAAGAAGAATAATATTTCTTCTAAGAAAAAGAAATTCTTTAAAGACAGAGATTCTCAAAGAGATTCTTCTAAAAGAAACACCAAACATCCAAAGAAAGGTGCTAGTAACATTAAATGTTACAAAATGCGGTCAGAAAGGTCACTATGCTTCTTCTTGTTATACTAAGAAGAAGATCAATGAAACAGAAGATGAAGGTCTTAAAAAGACTCTTCTTAAGATAATGATCCATAATGATACTAAGGGTCAGACGATGAAGATTATTCATCATCATCTTCTGATAATGATTGTCAATGTACAAGTAATACTTGTTAGACAAATGATAAAATGGCTTATTGGAAAGCTATTGTCGACATGAACGGTTTATCTATAAATGTCATCACTTCTAGTGAGGAGTTAATCTCCAAAATATTATCTGAAGATCTTCCTTTAAATTTGAAGAATAAACTTCTCGGTTTATGTACCAATCAGAATGATAAGAAGGATGAGCCAAAGATAGACAACGTTTATCGTATGTCTGAAGTTATGAAGAGAAGACAAGATAATACTTCTACAATGTTATCTCTCTCAGATCTCAATAAGGAGATGCAAATTTTGAAACAAGAAGTTATACTTCTTAAATAAATAGAATGCATACATTCTCTCCAGATTCGGTGAAGAGGACATTCCTCAACACAATCCATCAAGCATTTATAATGTCTAGACATCCCAAAAGGATGAATTTCTGAATCTGTTACAATAAGTCACATCTCAGAAATTGTATATCAATGTGACTTTGGTTATATCCAAACAAGTCTTTATTCCTGATCTTATAGCTCTGGTGATAGTGGTGAGATCTTAACTGCATTCGTGAAGGAATTGTACCTTCAAAATTCTTTGAGCCAATCATGCAATCTTTGATTGGTGCGGGTGGTAATCAACTTGATATAAGATTCGAGCTACTCGCAGCTCATATATGTATCCAAGATACATGTATTCCTATACCATGTGTTCTTGTGAAAACCCTTTCACAACACATTATTTTAGGAACACCTTTCTTGCATAATATTATGCCTATACAGAAAGTAGACACATATGGTATTCAAGCCACTTATAATGGCAAAGAAATACTATTTCAGTTCATAACTGATCCTCAGACTCATTTATTAAATGAAGTCGAGAATGTTCTTCTGAAAGAAAAACAGACTAGGGTTTATATGCACCAACACATGAGGAAATATATATACACTACAAGATGCTCTACACACATTCAAACTATAATACAATACGTATTATATATACATCATAGTATTTCACACTTAGGGGCGTTACATTTATCGTGGTCGTAGAAGAGTGTGAATGATCTACCAAGGACCCTTCCAACCATTTCATGTAAACAATGCTTATAGTGGTCACTTGCGTGTGGCTCCGAAGGACTACTACTTAACATATTGTTTCATAGGCCTTTTGGGCTAACCTAGGAAGAGGGTGAACCATTAAAGGAACCGCCCTTCGCAATGTTATCCCAAAGGCTTCTTCCATGTCCAGCTTCTCTGCTCTCTGGCCCTCTGGTAAGGCCCAATCGAACGCATGAACAATCGTCGCGGTCACAAATTGGACCGTACACAGGCCCAAGTTCAGTCCAGCACAGATTCTTCTTCCAGCTCCAAATGGTATTACTTCGAAATCATTACCCTTGATATTGATGTGTTCGTACCCTCCGCCTTGGAAAAAACGGGCCGGACAAAACACTAGCGGGTCGGCCCACACTGACGGATCGCGGGCAATGGCCCAAACATTCACTAGGAGCGTCGCATGCTGAGGGATGTGATATCCATTGACCTCACAGGCCTCGGTTGACATGCGAGGAAGAGAGAGCGGCGTTGCGGGGTGAAGGCGGAAGGTCTCTTTGACAACGGCCTGAAGAAAAGGGAGGTTGGGGAGGTCCGACTCGTGGACAAGACGGTCTCGGCCCACAACCGAGTCCAGCTCTACTTGGGCCCTTTTAAGGATCTCCGGTTGACGAATCATCTCCGACAAGGCCCATTCGACGGTGTTTGCGGATGTTTCCGTTCCGCCTACGAACAAGTTCTGCAAACTCCATTGTAGGTTGTAACATTTTGAGGCACAAAGATTTGATACAAAAAGAATCGGCTCGATCTTAGAGTAATATTTACGGAAAACATCAAAAATCCAAAATAATATTTTAAGAAAACCATTAGACAAGCGAAGAATTAGGGAGAGAGGTAAATAAGCTCTCACCAAGAGCAGAGCCTTGATATCAGTATCAGTAAGCTTGCCGACATCACCGTCCTCCACCTCCTCCAGCCTCAGGAGCACACTCAACAGATCACCTCCGTCCATCCCAACGGCCCGATGCTCCTCAATAACCTTGTCAAAAAACAAATCGAACCACCGGTGCAGCGCCTTCATCTTCCCGACGACTCTCTGCAGATCGAATGGCCTCAGGGCGGGCACGAAGTCGCCGACGTTGAAAACTCCGGCCAGCCTCATCAGCTCCGTCATCATGTCTTTGAACTCCGCGGCCTCTCTGTTCTCCTCCGCCTCTTCGCGGATCACTCGTCGGCCCAGCATCGCCTTCGACAGCGCGTTGGTGGTGCACACGGTGAGGGCCTGCCCCAGGTTAACGGGGCAACGGGCAAGCGAACGGCCGTAGAGTGCACGGGCTAAGAGGGAGACCTCTTGCGCCCGAACGGGACGGAGGTCGTTAAGCGCTTTTGAGGAGAAGAGGTGAAGTGCACATAGCTTTCTGAACATCCTCCATCTTGGGCCGTAAGGGGCAAACACCAGATCCTGACATATGTTACAAAAATATTGTAGCACCAAGTTAATCATATTCCCTAAATGCATCCTGGTTATATTGAATATTAAATTTCATGGTTTAATCTGCCATGATCCTATCACTTAAGTGAATAATTCTAGGCACTAAATTAATGGAGCTGCACCTGATAATTATAAGCAATGTGCTCGGCGCCGGAGGACGGAGGCCGGTTGCTGAATTTGGCATCGTGAACCCGAAGAGAAACTGCTCGGCAACAGCGGCAGAGGCGGCGACAACGACATCCACAGACCCCATGCGGAGGCGAAACAGCGGGCCGTATTTTTTAGAAAGATAGCAGAGGGTCTGGTGAGGCTTCGCCCCCAGCTGCGGGAGGTTGCCGAGAATCGGCCACCCCCTCGGGCCCGGCGGAAGCGGCGAGCTCTGCCCATTGCTGCCCCTTTTAGCAGAGAAGATTTTGTAGAGAAGGGAAGACAGAGCGAGGGAGAGAAGAACGAGGAAGAGAGGAGCCATTGCTCAGAATCTTGTGCAGTTTGTTGATGTTTTGATGGGAGTTGCATTGGTATATATATTACTTAGAAATATATATTTAATTAATTTATGTACGAACCGCATGGGGCATGGGGAGTGAACACGGGAGGAGATTAATGAAGGGAGCGGCGTGGGTCATCTGGGGCCGAATTTGCCAACGACAAAATATATGGACCAAAATTGGAGTTGTTGTTGTGAGTAGGTGAGGGCCTCCCCATCACTTATCCCTCTTTTTGTGTAATGGAGATCTTTGGTATCTAGATGTCTCTTGGTATACCCTATGAATTTTATAAACATAGAATCATGGCTATTTGCCATGGCTACTCTTCTCTCAAGATTTCTCAACACGTTATCACCACGT
>JAULAV010008201.1:0-26832 GCA_030789695.1 Scilla litardierei | reverse complement strand
TTAAGAGAATATAAAATTAGGCCAAATGTCATATAATTTAATTAAATGATCCATTTATTCCATAAAATGTAGAAAAATATCTCCGAGCTCAGAAAAATCCGCAAACATTTCTGTTTGAACCGGGAGATGGCTATCTTCAACTAAAAAGGGGAGATAAAATTAGGCTATAAAAATCATTTCATTTAATAAAAAGGTCCATATCTATCAGAAAATGTAGAAAATAGCCTAGAGCACAAAAAATCCTCTCAAATGTCCGTTGGAATCGGGAGATCGCCATCCTCAACTAAAAATAGAAGACAAAATTAGGCCAAAAAATCATAACATTTAATAAAAAGGTCCATATCTTCCAGAAAATGTAGAAAAATTGCCCAAAGCTAAGAAAAATAAGCAAAATGTCCGTTGGAACTGGTAGGCCGCCATCTTTAACTGAAAAAAATAAGAGAAGACAAACATAGGGTATAAAAATCATATCATTTAATAAAACATATCTTCCATAAAATGTAGAAAATAGCACCGAGCTCAGAAAAATCAGCAAAAATTTTTGTCATAACCGGGAGATCGCAATCTTCAACTGAAAAATAAGAAAAGACAAAATTAAGCCAAAAATCATATCATTTAATAATAAGATCAATATCTTTCAAAAAAATTAGAAAATATCCGCGATGTCAGATAAATCCGCAAAATGTTCGTTAGAATCGGTAGATCGCCATCTTATACTGAAAATTAGAGAAGACAAAATTAGTCTTAAAATCATACTATTTAATAAAAAGATACATAACTTTTTGAAAATGTAGAAAAAAGCACCGAGCTCAGAAAAATCCCCAAAAATGTATGTTGGAACCGGGAGATCACCATTTTCAACTGAAAATAAGAGAAGAGAAAATTAGGCTATAAAAATCATATCATTTAATATAAGATCCATATCTTCCAAAAGAAATGTAGAAAATAGTACCGAGCTCATAAAAATCGGTAAAAATTTCCATTGGAACCGGGAGATCGCCATCTTCAATTGAAAAGTAAGAGAAGAAAAACGTATGCCAAAAATCATATAATTTAGTAAAAAGATGCATATCTTCCAGAAAATTTAGAAAATATCCCCGGGGTCAGAATAATCTGCAAAAAAGTCGGTTAGAACCAATGATAGCCATCTTCAACTTAAAAAAATAAGAGAAGACAAAATTAGGCGAAATATCATTTCCTTTACTTAAAAATCCATCACTTCCTGAAAATGTAGAAAAATGCACCGATCTCAGAAAAATCCGCAAAAATGTCCGTTGGAATCGAAACATCGCCATCTTCAACTTAAAAAAGAAGAGAAGACAAATTAGGTTATAAAAATCATATCATTTAATATAAAAATTCATATCATATAGAAAATGTAAAAATAGCACAATGTTCAGAAAAATCCGCAAATATGTCCGTTGGAACCGGGAGATTGCCATCTTCTACTGAAAAATAAGAGAAGACAAAATTAGGCCAAAAATCATATTATTTAATTAAAAATCTATATCTTCTAGAAAGTTTAGAAAATATCCCAAAGGTCAGAAAAATGTGTAAAATGTCTGTTGGAACCAGGAGACCGCCATCTCAACAGAAAAATAAGAGAAGACGAACTTAGTCTACAAAATCATATTATTTAATAAAAGATCCATACTTCAATGAACTTTTGAAAATAGTTCCTAGCTGAGAAAAAAATATAAAAATTCCGTTGGAACCGGGGGATCGACATCTTCAACTGAAAAATAAAAGAAGACAAAATTAGGCTAAAAATAATATCATTTAATAAAAGATTCATGTCTCACAGAAAATTTAGAAAATAACCGGAGCTCAGAAAAATCCCTTAAAATATCTATTGGAACTGGGAGATTGCCGTCTTCAACTAAAAATAAAAGACGACCAAATTAGGCCAAAAAATCATATCATTTAATAAAAAGATCCATAACTTCCCGAAATTGTACAAAAATAGCACCCAGCTCAAAAAAATCAACAAAAATGTCCGTTGGACCCACGAGATTGTGCATTTTCAACTGAAAAATAATAGAAGACAAAAATTAGGCTATTAAATGCATATCAATTAATATAAAGATTCATATCTTAAAGAAAATGTAGAGAATTGCTGGTAGCTCAGAGAAATCTGCAAAAATATTCGTTGGAACCGAGAGATCGTCATTTTCCTCTGAAAAAATAAGAGAAGACAAAATTAGGCCAATAAATCATATCATTTAATAAAAAGAACCATAACTTCCAGAAAATCTCGAAAAATAATACCTAGCTCCGTAAAATATGCACAAATTTTCGTTGGAATCGGGAGATCAACATTTTCAACTGAAAAATAAAAGAAAACGAAATTAGGCGAAAAAATCATATCATTTAATAAAAAATCCTTATCTTCAATAACATGTAGAAAATAGCATCGAGCACAGAAAAATCCGCAAAAAATCTGTTGGAACAGGGAGATCGCCATCTTCAACTGAAAAATAAGAGAAGATAAAATTATGCCAAAATTGATATCATTTAATAAAAAGATCCATATCTTCTAGAAAATATTTAAAAACGACCCGAGCTCAGAAAAATCCGCAAAAATGTCTGTTGGAATAGAGAGATTGCCATCTTCAACTGAAAAATAAGAGAAGACAAAATTATGCTATAAAAATCATAACATTTAACATAAAGATTCATATCATGCAGAAAATGTAGAAAATAGCCTGGAGCTCAGAAAAATCCGAAAAAATATTCGTTGGAGCCGGGAGATCGCCATCTTCATCTAAAAATATTAGAGAAGACAAAATTAGGCCTAAAAATCAAATGATTTAATAAAAAGATTCTTATCTTCTAGAAAATGTAGAAACTAGCCTCGAGGTCAAAAAATCTGCAAAAATGTCCGTTGGAACTGAGAGATCGCCATCATCAGCTAAAAATAAGAGAATGCAAAATTATGTCCAAAATCATAACATTTAATAAAATGATTCATTTCTTCCGTAAAATGTAGAAAAATAGCCACGAGCTCAGAAAAATTTGCAATACTTTCCATTTGAACCGAAAGATGGCCAACTTCAACTAAAAACGAGAAGACAAAATTCGGCTATAAAAATCGTATCCTTTAATAAAACGATGCATATCTTACAAAAAATATAGAAAACAGCCCGGAGCTCAGAAAAATCCGCTCAAATGTCTGTTGGAACCGGGAGATCACCATCTTTTATTGAAAAAGAGAAAACAAAATTAGGCCAAAAATCATAACATTTAATAAAAAGGTCCATATCTTCCTGAAAATGTAGAAAAATGGCCCCAAGCTAAGAAAAAGCAGCAAAGAGTTTCGTTTGAACCGGTTGATCGACATCTTCAACTAAAAATAAGAGAAGACAAACATAGAGTATAAAAAACATATTATTTAATATAAAGATACATATCTTCCATAAAATATAGAAAATAGCACAGAGCTTAGAAAAAATTGCAAAAATGTTCGTTCGATTCGGGAGATCGCCATCTTCAATTGAAACATAAGAGAAAACAAACATAAGCCAAAATTCTAATTTAAGAAAAAGATACTTATCTTCCAGAAAAATTTAGAAATATCCCCAAGGTCAGAATATCTGCAAAAATGTTCGTCAGAATCGAGAGACCGCCATCTTCAACTTAAAAAATAAGAGAAGAAAAAACTATGCCAAAAATCGTACCATTTAATAAAAAGATCCATAACTTCATTAAAATGTAGAAAAATAGCATCGATCTCGGAAAAATCCATAAAAATGTCCGTTGGAATCGGGAGATCGCCTTCTTCATCTAAAAAAATAAGAGAAGACAACATTAGGTTATAAAAATCATATCATTTAATACAAAGGTTTATATTATATAGAAAATATAGAAAATAACTCGGAGCTTAGAAAAATCAGCAAAAATGTCCGTTTGAACCAGGAGATCGCCATCTTCAACTGAAAAATAAGAGAAGACAAAATTAGGCCAAAAATAATATTATTTAATAAAAAGATCCATACCTTCCAGAAAATTTAGAAAATTGCATCGAGTTCAGAAAAATCCGTAAAAATGTCCGTTGGAACTGGGAGATCGCCGTCTTCAATTGAAAAATAACAGAAGTCAAACTTAGTCTCTAAAAATCATATTATTTAATAAAAAGATCCATATTTTCAATGAACTTTTGAAAATAGTTCCGAGCTAAGAAAAATCCACAAAAATGTCCGTTGGAACCAGGAGATCGAAATATTCAACTTAAAAAAATAAGAGAAGATAAAATTAGGCTAAAAATCATATCATTTAAAATAAAGATTCATATCTTACAGAAAATTTAGAAAATAGCCCGGAGCTCAAAAAATCTCTTAAAATGTCCTTTGGCACCGGGAGATCGCCATCTTCAACGAAAAATAAGAGATGGCAAAATTAGGCCAACAATTCATTTCATTTAGTAAAAAGATCCATAACTTCCCAAAATGTATAAAAATAGCGCCGAGCTCTGAAAAATCTGCAAAAATATCTGTTGGACTTGGTAGATCGTCATTTTCAACTGAAAAATAGGAGAAGACACACATTAGGCTATAAAAATCATATCAATTAATATAATGATCATATCTCACAGAAAATATAGAAAATTTTCAGGGACTAAGAAAAAACTGCAAAAATGATCGTTGTAATCGGAGATCACCATTTTCGACTGAAAAAATAAGAAAACACAAAATTAGGCCCAAAAATCATATCATTTAATAAAAAGAAGCACAACTTCCAGAAAATGTCAAAAAAATACCAAGCTTAGAAAAAATCCACTGAAATGTCGTTGGAACCTAGAGATTGCCGTTTTTAATTGAAAAATAATACAAGACAAAATCAGTGGAAAAAATCCATAACTTCAATAAATTGTGAAAAATAGCTTCAAGCACAGAAAATCCGCAAAAATGGCCATTGGAAGAGGGAGATCGCCATCCTCAACTGAAAAATAAGAGAAGCAAAATTAGGCCAAGATGATATCATTTAATAAAAAGATCCACATCTTCCAAAAATGCAGAAAATAGACCTGGGCTCAGAAAAATCCGCAAAAATGTCCGTTGAAACAGGGAATCGCCGTCTTTAACTGAAAAATGAAGAAGAAAAAATTATGCCAAAAATCATATCATTTAATAAAAGATTCATTTCTTTTGAAAAATGCAGAAAATAGCTCCGAGCTAAGTAAAATCCGCAAAAATGTCAGCAGGAAAAGACAGATCGCCACCTTCGACTGTAAAATAAGAGAAGACAAAATTTGGGTATAAAACAAATCATTTTATATAAAGATTCATACCTTATAGAAAACGTAGAAAATTTCTGGAGCTCAGAATAATCTGCAAAATGTCCATTGGAACAGGAAGACCGCCATCTTCATCATAAATATAAAGATCCATATCTTCAATGAAATGTAGAAAATAGCTCAGAACACATAAAAATCCGTAAAAATGTCTGTTGGCACCAGCATGATTGCCATTTTCGAATGAAAAATAAGAGAAGTCGAAATTTGGCCTTAAAATTATATCATTTAAAATAAAGATCCATATTTTCCAGAAAATGTCGAAAATAGCACGTAGCTCGGAAAAATACGCAATAATATCCGTTGGAACCGGGAGATCGCCATCTGCAAAATGAAAATAAAAGAAGACAAAATTAGGCCAAAAATTATATCATTTAATAAAATGATCCATATCTTCCAGAAAATGTGGAAATTAGCCTGGAGCTGAGAAAATTTGCAAAAATGTTCGTTGAAACAGGGAATCGCCATCTTTAACTGTAAAATTAGAGATGACAAAATTAGGCCAAAAAAATCATATCATTTAATAAAACGATCTACCTATCAGAAAATGCAGCAAAATAACCACAAGCTCAGAAAAATCCACAAAAGAGTTCGTTAGAACCGGGAGATCAGCATCTTCAACTTAAAAATAAGAGAAGGCAAAATTAGGCTATGAAAATCATATCTTTTAATATAAAGATTCATATCTTACAGAAAATTTAGAAAATGGCCCAGAGTTCACGAATATCATCAAAAATGACTGTTGGATGAAATGATATGAATCCGGGAGATCGCAATCTTCAACTTAAAAATAAGAGAAGTCAAAATTAGGATTAAAAATAAAACCTTTTAATTAAAAGATCCATATCTTCAGAAAATGTAGAAAAATATTACCGTGCTAAAAAATTTCGCAAAAACCAGAAGATCGCGATCTTCAATAGAAAAAATAAGAGAAGACACACTTATGCTATAAAAATCATAGCATTTAATGAAAAGATCCATTTCTTGCATAAAATGTAGAAAATAGCTCCGAGCTCAAAAATTCTGCAAAAATATCAGTTGGAATCGGGAGATTGCTACGTTCAACTTAAAAATAAGAAAAGACAAAATTATGCCAAAAATCATATCATTTAATGAAAATATCCATGTCTTTCAGGAAAAGTAGAAAATAGTCTCGCGGTCAGAAAAATCCGCAAAACTATCCGTTGGAACCGTGAGATCGCCATTTTCAACTGAAAATAAGAGAAGACAAACTTATTCTATGAAAATCATATCATTTAATAAAAAAATCCATAAAATGTCTGTTAGGACTGGGAGATCACCATCTTCAATTGAAAAATAAGAGATGACAAACTTAGGCTATTGATAAGCCTATTTTGGAGAGGCCCCGGAACCGAGGGGCTCGAGCCCAACCTGAGGGCAGGAGGCCCACGAAGAAGGTACGGCCCGTTCAAAAAGACCCACGGGAAATCTCAGACCCGAATCATCCACGGCCCGACATGCTCATGACCAGCCTACGATCGCCGGGGGTAACCACTCCCCCCAAGGCGCAAAGCCTTAATTTCCATTAAGGAACCCCGTAATCGACTCCCCCATAACGCAGGCAGGCGCCATCGTGGGGACGGATCTCAGGGGCATGAGTGGGGGGGTCAGCGAGGGGGCGTGGGTCGGGGGGCAAACGTGGGCCAAGCTCCATAAAAGGACGTGAAGGACGACCAAGAAGGGGATCGAATCCCAGGTACCCAAATCGGAGGTATTCTATCAACTACTTTAGCTTCTGCCATTTCTCTCCCTTCCCCTGCTCGTGCCGAGGGTCAGCGTATCGATCTCCTCTCGAGTCGTGCCTACCCCGCAGGGTACTCTTCAGACCTTGATCTGACTTAGGCATCGGAGGGGATTTGGCCGGAACCAAGGTCCGGTCGCCCTGACGAGTTCTCGTCTGTTCATGTAGAAGCTGACAGAGGCGCCGAGGCTACCCCTCCGTGCCAGACGACCACCCCCGCTGCTAGCGAGCGTGGCCACCGACCGAAGACCAAGTAGCGAACGAGGTGCCCAGGCTACCCCTTGACGCATGACCAACCGAGGCCGAGCCCATCTCATAGAGCCGAGGCTTCCCCTCCGCTCTGTTTCATCCGAGGGCCGATGCTCTGCCCGAATCTCTCGCTCGACTTCGACTCCATCGCCGACCCACGCTGAGCGCACGTGTGCTTGGCATGTCCAAGGGATCTCAACCGCCCCTTGACCACGTTGACCATACAGTCGTCGGTCAATGAACCAGTGGTGAGAAAACACCCGTAAACATCTGACGCCATCTGTGGAAACGAGCTAACACCCACTAAAACAACCACACCAACAATGACACGGCTTCACCCTCCGTTGAGAAGGAGGGCCGCGACCCCGGAGTCAGCCGTCGGTCCTTACCGCGGTCGACGGGAAGGGACCATGACTCCTCGGTGCATGCCTCAGGTTGCGGCTCCGGGACGACCCCGGCCCAACCGCGCGGAGGACTATGATGTGGAGACCGGGAATCCACCATCACCCCCCGGTCGGCGAGGCGGGTGCAGCGAGGGAGAAACCGCGGTCAGACGAAGCACTAGTGGTGTCTGTAGTCATTGACACATCCATGGTGCGGCGACTGCTAGTCGATACTGGCAGCTCATGTGACATCCTCTTCATGTCGACTTTGGAGAGGATGGGACTACGGGACGAGGACCTAGAGCCGTGTTCGGGGCCCGCGGTGGGCTTCACGGGTCACTCCACGCCCATCGTCGGGGTGATCCGCCTCCCTGTCACGCTCGGGGGGCCACCCGAATCGGTGACCTTGACAGTGGAGTTCATGGTGCTGAAGATCGGGTCGGCGTACAATGGGATCATCGGCCGCTCGCTCCTCAACGCTATCGATACGGTGGTCTCGACTCTCACTGGACGATCAGGTTTCAGACCCCGAGGGGGATCGGGCAAGTCGACGACGACGCAGGGAAGCTGAAGATCTGCTACCAGCTTGCAGGCGAGAAGCCCACTGTATGGCATGTCAATCCGATGGACTCACTTGACTTGAGGTGCGGACCGAGACCCACTCTTGGGGAGGAGCAGGAGCAGATCCCAGTCACGAATGTCGAGGGAAGATTCATCTCCATCGAATTGGGACTGGACCCTGGCCTGAAAAGCAAGTTGATCGAGTGCCTGGAGGCCAACCTACGTCTTCGCATGGTCGCCTGACGACAAGCCCGGCGTTGACCCCTGGGTGATTGTGCACCGGTTGAATGCCGACCCCAATTTCAAACCGGTCAGGTAGAAGAAGCAGAATCTAGGTGGCAAGAAGAGGAAGGCAGCCTCCCAGGGGGTGGAACGTCTTCTCGACGCCGGCTTTATCCGAGAAGTCTGGTACCCGGAGTGGCTGTCCAACGTCGTGATGGTCAAAAAGCCCAATAGGAAGTGGCGAATGTGTGTGGATTTCAGTGACCTCAACAAAGCTTTCCCCAAGGACAGCTACCCATTGCCTCGCATCGATCACCTCATGGACAATGCCTCGGGGTATGAGATGCTCATCTTCATGGATGCCTACTCCGGGTACAATCAAGTCCAGATGGACCCTCAGGACGAAGAGATGACAGCATTTACGACGGATCGGGGGACCTTCTGCTACAAGAAGATGCCTTTTTTCTTTGAAGAACGCGGGAGCCACCTACCAAAGAATGGTCAATAAGGTGTTCGACTCCCAGATAGAGAGGAACTTGGAGGTCTACATCGACGACATGTTGGTCAAATCGAGAGAACCAGGGGATCATATCGCTGACCTCAAGGAAACCTTCGAGCGGTTACGAAAGCACAACATCCGGCTCAATCCCATGAAATGCACATTCGGGGTGAGATCCGATAAGTTCCTGGGGTTCATGATCACCAATCGTGGCATTGAGGCTAACCCTGACAAGATCGATGCGCTGATCAACATGCGGAAGCCGACGACGATTAAAGAGCTGCAGAGGTTGAACGGACGCATCGCCGCTCTTGGGCGATTTCTATCCAAATCGGTGGAGAAGTCCCTTCCATTCTTCAAGACCCTGAGGAAAGCAATCGCTGAGCCGACCGACAAAAGGAAGACGATAACGTGGGACGAGGATTGCTACCGAGCATTCGCTGAACTCAAGGAATGCCTTCGCAGTCTGTCGCTCCTCTACAAACCACGAGAAAGAGAGTCGTTGAGCCTCTACCTAGCTTGCACAGGAGAGGCGGTGAGCTCGGTGCTGATCAGGGAGGACGACGGAGTACAGAGGCCAGTGTATTATACCAGTCGAGTCCTGAAAGACGCGGAGGGGCGGTACACGCCTATGGAGAAACTGGTGTATGCCCTCGTGCTCTCGGCCCGCAGACTCCGATCCTACTTCCAAGCCCACACTATATTGGTCATTACTGATTCCCAGCTGGAACAAAACATTAAGAGATTCGATCGGATGGGAAGAATGCTGAATTAGGGAGTGGAACTGAGCGAGTTTGACCTTCGATTCAAGCCGCGCACGGCCATAAAAGGGCAGTCCCTGGCAGACTTCATCGATGAATGCACCATAGAAGGAGGGAATCCCTCTGGGGGAGAGGGCTCGGCTACGGTAACTACCCAACCCTTGTCCTTCCTTTCGACTGACATCATTCTTACTAGCCATCCAGGGGACCAGGACACATGGATAGTCCATGTAGACGGTTCAGCAACCCGGGTGGGAAGTGTGGCCGGGATCGCGATTCGATCTCCCGAGGGCAGCGTCATCGAGTACGCGCTTCGGTTCAAATTCCCATCCACCAGCAATGTGGCCGAGTACGAAGCCGCGATAAACGGTTTGAGGTTGGCCAGAGAACTTGGAGCCGAATCCGTGCGGCTCCTTAGCGACTCGAAGCTCGTCATCAACCAGCTGCAAGGGAATTACGAGGCACGCGAGGAAGCGATGCAGAACTACATTGCCGCGGCCAAAACCGTGATGTCCAAATTCAAGAGGGCTGAGACCCTCCACCTCCCACGATCGGAGAACGCCCACGCAAATGCTCTATCCAAACTGGCCTCCTCCTCGACCAAGGAGTTGGGTCGCACCATCTACGTGGAGAACCTCCAATTCCCCAGCACGGAGGAGAAGGAGGTGATGGCGATCGACGGGGACCCCACCTGGATGGATCCGATCGTTCGGTACCTCTCCCATTGGGAAGTGCCAACGGACTTGGACGAACGTCGATCCCTGGAGAAAAAGGCACTCCGGTATGTGATCCATGAAGGGGAACTTTACAAAAGACGCTGGACAAAGACAGACATCCTCCCGTACCTTAAGTGCCTCAGACCTCGGGAGGCTGACTACGTCCTTCGGGGGGTGCACGAGGGGATCTGCGGAAATCACCACAGGGGCAAGACGATCGCCCAGAAAATCTTGAGACAGTGGTATTACTGGCCAACCTTGGTCCACGATGCGACGAAGTACGTCTAGAGGTATCAGGAATGCCAGAGGTTCGCCAAGCTCGGCTCAACCCCCCGTCGGAACTCGTCCCGATTGTCAGTCATGTACCTTTCGTAAAATAGGGGCTCGACATCCTCGGACCGTTTACTTCGGGTCGAGGGCAGAGGAAATACCTGATCGTGGCGGTGGACTACTTCACCAAGTGTATCAAGGCCGAACCCCTTGCTTCCATCACTTGGAAGAAGGCAAAGAGTTTCGTATGGAACTCCATCATCTCCAGGTTTGGGATTTCCCGAGCCATCGTCACAGACAATGGGAAGCAGTTCGACTCTGCTGGGTTTAAAGACTTCTGTGCAGAGTGGAAGATCAAGATCCTCTTCACCTCGGTGGCACACCCCCAGACCAATGTGATGGCAGAGGCCGCCAACAAGTGCATCATAGAGCCCCTCTGCAAGAAAGTGGAAGACGTCGATGGTAGTTGGCCGGAGGAACTCCTGGGAATAATCTGGTCGTACCGAACGACCCACAAGCAAGCCACGGGTGAAACCCAGTTCATGCTCGCTTATGGCACTGAGGTGGTGGTACCTGTCGAGGTAGGCGAGGTATCCCTCCGCATAAAGCACTTCGACAAGGAAAGGAACACGGAGGGCTTGGAGCTCGGCTTGGAGCTCCTGGGCAAGCGATGGGAGCAGGCCTTTGGCCACCATCATCCACCAGAAGCAGAAGGTGGCTCGCTACTACAATTCTCGGGTTAGGGGGAGGAGCTTCTGCCAATGGGATCTGGTCCTCAGAAAAGCGGCCTTCAGCCCGGAGATCACTCGCAAAGGGAAGCTAGCAGCTAGTGGGAAGGTCCCTACAAGGTCACCAAAGTCCTCGGATCCGCAACCTACCAGCTTGCTAATTCGAAGGGGAAGATCCTCACCATACCTGGAACACTGAGCACCTGCATAAGTATTATCAATGAGGTCATCCGCAAATGTATCTCTTTTCTTCCATCTGTCCGAATAAATTAGTTTGAGCCTATTCATCTTCGTCTTCATAACCATGAGAAGCTCACTCGGGATGAGGGAGACCTCATCGGGTGAACGCCTGAGCGGAAGCTCACGAGGCTAGGGGATAGACCCCCTAGCAGGTTGACCCCCCCAACCGATCAACAGGTTAAGGGCACCCCCTAGCCAGCCAGTGGGGTGGATCGATCGTAAGGCTGTGGGTAACTCCCCCAGCGGGTCGGTCCGTCAATCCGCCGTCAGACTGGGAGTAGCCCTCCCAGCAAGCTGAACGACACCGACCGGCTGTAAGGCTAGGGGCAACTCCCCCAGCAGGTCGGTTAACCGGCCGACTGTAAGGCTAGGGGCAACTCCCCTAGCAGGTCGGTCATGAGGCCGACCTCATCGGCCAGTCGCAAGACACTGGGTCACACCCCTAGAAAACTGACCGATCGAACCGACTGTAAGGCCGGGGGCAACTCCCCTGGCATGTTGGCATGTCGATCGGACCGTGAGCCTGGGGGATAGCTTCCCCCAGCCGGCCGACCGACCAAACTCACTGCAAGGTTTGGGGGCAACTCCCCCGACAAGTTGGCCAACCCATCGCCAATAACACCCAAAAATGGGACACACCCCAAGGAGGAAGATGAGCAGCCTCAAACAGAAAAAGGAAACTTCGTTTCTAAGTAGAATGGGGGGTGCATTACACAATAGCCGAGCACTGGTTTTGAAAGAAAAGCGACAAGGCTAAGAGGTTAAATCCTCACTCACTCATCTCCACCCGGAGCCCCCTCAGGACCGCTTGCAGGCTGCACACGAGGTCTGTCCCGTGCCTCCTCCTCTCCATCGGAATACACACGGAGATCCTTGAGATTGAACACCGAGAGCGGAAACCTCTTCTGGATCTCGGATTGGCAGCGGGTGAACCCCTTTTCAAACGCTTCGGACATAATCTTGGCTACGGAAGAAGTGGCATACTCTTCCAAAGTGTCCTGGGTAATCTGAGCGGGGTTCACCGTTTCCAGCTCTCGGATCCAATCCTTGAAGATGGCGGCCTGGCGCTGATGCTCTGCTCGCTCCACCTCGATCTCTTTGGATCTTGTATTGAGCTGGACTAGAAGAGCCTGCTCTCTCCTCTCCGCCGCCTCCAGGAGGCTGGTAAGCTCCGGGATGTCGGTCGCAACGACAGGGGCAGAGCCCATGCCAGCTTCGGCGGTCGCTTCGGCGGCCGCTTCGGCAGCCTCCATGAGCTCGGCAATCCGATCCTCGGCCTTGGACTTCTCAACCAAAGCCAAGGATTTCTCCCGATCTGACTTCTCCAAAGCAGAGGAGAGCTCAGCCACCTGAGTCTCCAGGGACTTGACGCACGCCTCAGCCAGCTGGCTTGCCTCTCCCTCGCCCCCCTCAATCTCAGGAATCCGCACCGCAACGGCCTTGGCCTGAGAGAGAGCCGCGAATTGGCGCCTTATCGAAAGCCCCATCGAGGACAACTACACCAAGAGACGGGAATGGGACAAAGACTGCTACTAGTAGCGAAGTATGCAAAAGTGCCTCACCTGTTGACCAGCCTGGACCACGAAGGTAGCTAGGCGGTCACCTTTGACCTCATCCAACGCAGCTTGGTCCATATGAAGGCAGCATTTCTCGGCCATCCGCGCCGCCACTCCGCAGTTGGAAAAAACCGACTCCCTCAGCCCCACCGGGAAGCGGGGACGGAGAAGACCCTCACCTGACTGAGGTAAATCGACAGAAATCGAGCCGAACGCACCCAGGTACTGCTTGTAAACCTTAGGGAGAGGGCTCTGCTGCGACGACGAGGGCCCGGCCCATGGCCAAGTGGCCTTAACTGAGGAGGACGGGGCCCGACTCTCGGACAGTGGAACACCAGCCTCCGTGACTTGAACACGGGCCTTCTTCGAGGTGCCTGGCAAAGGGGGACGGAGCTTGCCCCTTCGCTCTCTTGGAACCGGCACCGAAAGGCCCGACCCGCTGTTTCTTTCGGACCTCCAGTACGTTATCCCTCCTTCGCAGATTGGGGTCCGGGACCGTGACTCGGGGAGAGGTTGGAGAGGAACCAGGGGCAAACCCACCTGTACAGGGGGCAGAAGAAAGGATCAAAACTGGCCGGAGTGGCCCCAGACATCAGCTCCTCCGAGCGACGGACGTCAGCAGAACTTACCAATGGGCCACGTGGTCTTTCGGAAGTTAAGATCATCGAAGAGAACGTCGATTCTCCGATCCCTCACGGGGACCGCCAACAAGGTCTTAACCGCCTCAAGCTCGGCGTTGGTTGGGTCGCCTAGCTCAAGAACCAGCGTGCCGGTGGCGCTCCAATGGGTCAGGAAATCCACGTCTGACGGGAAGGCGACGAAGACGTATTTGTTGGATCCTGTGGATGGCAAACAACACTAAAAGGGGGGGGGTTGAATAGTGTTATGTATATAGTAAACTTTTTCGCTCAACAATATTAACACAAATAAATTCCTTCTAATGTTGCCTAAGAAACCAAGTAGAGTGATCTACGCTTGGTTCTTAATCAACAAAACAATCTTAACAAGAATATGAAAGAGATTGGATTACGATCAGATAAATATAACTTTGACAAATAGATTTATACACAGCGGAAAATAAAGATACAATCTTTTCAATAAGTTAACAATGAATTACAAAGATGAACAAATAATAAATAAAGAATGCTTGTACAAGAAAGATAACAAATCACAGAAAACAAACGCAGACAAAAGGATTTTTATCCTGGTTCCCCGCAACCCGGGTACGTCCAGTCCCCGACCAATCCGGTACGAGATTTCCACTATCTGCCTTGGCAAATACAAGCACCTAACTTCACTCGTTAGGATTTCCAACGACCTAGCCTTGACCAGGATTTCCGATCACAACACCTAGACTTGTCTAGGGTTTACACTTGCCTCACAAACTGAGGACTTTCCAACTGGCAACAACTAGACTTGTCTAGTGTTCCAACAATCAACACAATGAGAATTTATCCAATACTCCACAATAATTGATGGAGATTGGTTTATACACCCGATTCTATAGCCAATCAAAATTAAGACAATTTGTGTAGTGGCTTGATAGAATGATAGTCTAGATCACACAAAGATACGAGAGAAGTTCTTTGTGATCTAGAGCTTTTCAAAAAATCCTTTCAAATAAAATTAAAGAGAATAATAGTAAGGATTTTGAAAACGATTTAGCCAATAAAAAAGTAAGAGTATGATCTTCAAAAAAATAAGAAAGTATTGCAAGATCAAATAAGAATTAAATTGGCTAGAGAGAAAAATTGAGAGCTTTGAATTCAAGAGAGTTTTCACAATAGATTTGATTTTCAATGTTGTTGTCTTTCACAAAAGAATTCAGCTCTATTTATAGGGAAAAAACTGAGATTTGAATTTCAAATTTCGTTTGACTTTTGTCCCAAAAATTACGGAGTAAATTGCTTAAAGGATTTTAAAATTCAAATTCAAAACGTCTGAAAAATTCCAACGGGTAGTCGACTCCCTCATATAGGTAGTCGACTCCCAGAGAACTCTAGGAGTTTTCGATCTCTGACAAGTAGTCGACTTCCTACTTTTGGTAGTCGACTCCCAGAGGAGTTTTTCCTGTTGTTCTTCTAGTTAGACAAGTAGTTAGCTCCAGGGTGCGTGGAGTTTCACTACGAAAATTATGAAGTGACTAGAAAAGCTCTCGAAAACTATTTTGAAGATAATTAAAAATATTTTCGAAATTGTTTTGTGTGTGGGTTTTGTCTATTTGATATGGCTTTGACAAATACCCTAAAAGACACGACACACTCACTATGGACTTAGAACATGTCTTCGGAAGTTTGGTCAACTTGATGAAGTGAAAGCGAGCTTCTCTTTGTGCTTTTTGTTCTGTTTGAGCTTGAGCTTCATCACTTGAGTTTAGTCATGTTCGTCTTTGTCTTTGAGCGTTGAAGTGTGCTTCTTTGAGTATGAGTAGAGCTTCACGAATTCTGCACACTTTAAGTGTAGTGTAGTTAGTACACTAAGCTTTCATTTGGTGTGCTCATCATCAAAATCACTTGGGGTGGAATTCAATTTCCATCACTCTATCCTTTTTGATGATGACACCCAAATGAAAAAAGATGAAGTAAGTTTAAAAATGAAAATATTTTAAGTATACTTACTCCCCCTGCTTTGATGCGGTTCTCCCCCTGCATCGAAGCTGTTTAGCAATACAATTCATATAATTTCATTTTTGCATTTCATATATTTTTCTCCCCCTTGTCATCAACAAAAAACAAAAGTAATTTCTACAGATCATAAAATAATTAGGAGAGGAATTCAATTTCATATGCCTGCAAGGGAGATGTTAGTTCATAGGAATAACTAAGTATTGCATAGTAGATAACTTTATAATAGCTAGCATCACACAATAAGAGTTATTACAAGCCATAGTTTTTAGAGAATCATTGTTTTGAAAGAGAACCATTGTTTATGAAGCTAAGTTCATGAAGCTAAGGATGACCGCTGTTCTTCTTCAGTTCCTTGATCTCTTCAAGGATCATAACAAGCGTCTCCTTAGTCATCTTGTTGCTTTTCACGACGATCTCCTTGAGGTCGTCCACCTTTTGATTGAGATCTTCAAATCCTTTCTCTTGTGAGATCTTCAATTTTCCAATCTTCTTTAGAAGCATTTCCTGAAGTTCAAGAATGTATGCCGGAACTTCTTCTTCTTCTTCTTCTCCGCTTCCTTTTTCTTCTTCTTCTTCTTCTTCGGAATCTGAAATAACAACTTTCTTACCTCTCCTTGAGGATGATGATCCTCCTTCGGCAGCAATTTGTTCTTCAGGGACATTTTCATCAAGATCATGGTGGAGATTCATTCTCCCAAGAGCATGTACATCAAAGACACGAGCAGGTTCTAGAATGGATGTTTCATGATCCAGTGGCACATTGTAGCTAATGAATAGTATAGTAAGATAGTGTCCATGAGAAAGGGTGGAGGAGGGTCTATCAGAAGAAGCTGAGGCTAGGATGGAATCCATAATCACTTTAGCCCAATTAACACGAATGTTACCTAGGATGGCATAGATGCATTTAGCTTGTTTCTCAGAAAGAATAGCATGGCTCCCGGATTTTTGAGTTATGTTATAAGACAGAATATTAGCCAAGATCCTCGCCGGATAGCGAAGATGGCTACATGGAAGTTTGGTTTGAAAGTGTTTACCGGGCAAATACATTCTTTCTAGAATGTTCTCATCAGACATTTTGATTTTGTCAAGAATCATACCGGGGTATGGGATTCCTAGGGCTTCTCCTAGGGATTTGACAGTTATAGCAAGTTTAGTATCAAGAACTTTTGTTATGAAACGACTTTTCACAAGATCATAGTCCATGTTTGCATAGAAAAGATGAACAAGCCTAGGATAACAAAGATACACATTTTCAAAAGAGAACAAGTTTGCTAAGTTTTGAAAATCTAACAGACTGTCAATGCCATAATTGATAACATCATTAAGTTTGACAAATCGTTCATGCAAGATTGGTTTCTTTGAGATCTTAACAAATTTCTCATAAGTAGTAGTTTTGAAAAGATAGGGTAAGATAATCTCTTTTTCAGAATCAATTTCTGTGGTAGTTTTCCTCTTCTTGGAGAACATCCCCTTGATAGGCATCTAGATAGAGTAAAAGAAGAAAAATAACATTTTTACACTACTAGATAATCAAGAGAGATGAAATAGTAAAAGATCATGGAGTAAAAAAAATTTTACCTTGAGTAACTTTGGAGGAAGATGAGAAATAGCTCCAAAAAGTCCAAGCACCAAGGTGAAAAATCAAGAGAAGAGGAGGAGGAAGAGGGGTAGTCGGCTACCTCTAGGGTTTTCTTGGGGTTTTGTTGTTTGGATGAAGAGATGTGAAGAAGAGAGGGCCTTTAGATCAAGATTTGGATGGCTAGGATGAGTTTTAGGCTTATTGGGTAAGTTGTCTTAACGGATCTTGACCCATCCACTCAATAGAACCCATTAGGAGTTAGTAAAAAAAGAGCAACCCAGAAATTTACGCACTGGTAGTCGACTCCCTCCTGTAGGTAGTCGACTCCCTGCTGGGTTGAGTCGTTTTCTCATCCCGGGGAGATTTTGATCCAGGTTGAGTGTGCTTTCTGAACAAAAAAATATTTTAAGACTAAAACACAATCATATACACATTACAACACACACACACACACACACACACACACACACACACACACACACACACACACATATATAATTTAAAAACTTTTGTTCTGATTCAGCCGTTTTGACTTCTTGAATCTTCTTCATTGTTTTCCTCCTTTTTTAGAGTACCTGAAAAAAATAAGCGTTTTATGGTACTCTTTGATTTTGAGTCCGAGGAGTTAGTCTTTAGGAAGCCAAACCCAATACGGTTTAGTTCCTTCATGAACAACATATTTATAATTTTTGTTAAGATGAATTTGTTGAACAAAGTTAGTAGCGTACCTTTCTTTTCGCTGATTAGATAATCTCTTTGGTACCCAGATGCTCAAAACATTATTCTTAGCATGATGCATCCTAGTATGCTTAACCCGTTTCTTGGTATGATGTGAATCATAGCCGAGTCCGGTTTTGCTAGATGAAGCTTTTTGATTATCTATTATACTATCTAGCTTCCCTTTTCCTTTGTTAAAATTCTCAATAATTTTCATCGTAGCGTCGTATTTATCTTTGACAGATACGAGAGGATTATTTAGATTTTCAACTTTTTCATTTACTAGCAAAATATCTTTTTGTAGGAGATCATTCTTTTCTTTAAGAAGACTATTTTCTTTAATGTCTTCTTCTTTTTCCTTAGTCTCTCTTTTAATATTTCTAAGTGTCTTTCTATGTTCTTTAATGAGCTTTTCATGCATTTTGCATAGCTCCTTATATGCTCCCCTATAATCCAAGTCTTCATCATCGCTTGACGATGACTCATTGTCACTAGATGAATCATGATGCGAGCTTACCTTGGAGGATGTAGATGCCATGAAGCACATGTGTGCCGTCTCTCTTCTTTCATCATTATCTTCTTCTGAGGATTCATCGGATGAAGAGTCGTCGCTCTGGTCGAAGGCTGCATAAGCTTCTTTCTTTGATCGTCGAAGCTTGTTTCTTGTATTGTTTCGCCTCTCATTATTGTCTTTGTTCTTCCCATGATCTCTTGAGTCACGGTTGTTTCTTTCCAATGTACAGTCTCTTTTGACATGCCCTGGTTTATTGCAGCCAAAACAAATAATACCGTTAGTGGGTCTAAAAGATCGTTTTCCATACTTGCTAGTGATGAACTCTTTAAAGTTCTTTGAGATGAACGCAATATGGTCTTCTTTGTCTGCGTAGTCGGAATCTTCCTCTTGAGCTTTGAATGCAAGATTCTTCTTCTTTGGTTTTTCTTCGATTTTCTTGTCTTCTTCAAGCTCAATCTCATATGCCATGAGATTTCCCATCAGTTCTTCGATGGTGAGATCCTTTACGTTATGCGCTTCTCGAATGGCCGTAGTCTTTCCCTTCCACTCGGGTCGGAGGGATCTTAGTATCTTCATTACATGTTCATACTCAGAAAGTTTCTTTCCTAGTCCTGCAAGCTCATTCGTAATATTAGTAAAACGAGTATTCACATCGGTGATACTCTCTCCTTCTTCCATTTTAAAAGATTCGAACTTTGAATGTAAAACGTTTATGCGAGATTCTTTTACCTTTTAAGTACCTTCGTGACTTACCTGAAGAGTATGCCATATTTGATGTGTTGTCTCACATTGGGAGACTCGATTGAACTCATTTCCTGTAACAGCGCAAAACAGAGCATTCATTGCTTTTGCATTGAGATTAGCTCTCTTCTTGTCATCGACAGACCATTTTCCAAACTCAACGTCGGTGGGTGCGATGTACGGGACTTTGGTAATAGTCCAAGCTTCAATGTCCAATGACTCTAGGTGAGTCTTCATTCGGATCTTCCAGCTAGCGTAGTTGGTTCCGTTGAATAGAGGTGGTCGCATGGTATTCAGTCATTCAGAGTGAAAAGATGTTGACGCCATCACTTTTGTAGCCTTGCTCTGATACCAAGTGTTGGATCCTGTGGATGGCAAACAACACTAGAAGGGGGGTTGAATATTGTTGTGTATATAGTAAACTTTTTCGCTCAACAATATTAACACAAATAAATTCCTTCTAATGTTGCCTAAGAAACCAAGTAGAGTGATCTACGCTTGGTTCTTAATCAAAAAAATAATCTTAACAAGAATATGAAAGAGATTGGATTACGATCAGATAAATATAACTTTGACAAATAGATTTATACACAGCGGAAAATAAAGATACAATCTTTTCAATAAGTTAACAATGAATTACAAAGATGAACAAATAATAAGTAAAGAATGCTTGTACAAGAAAGATAACAAATCACAGAAAACAAACGCAGACAAAAGGATTTTTATCCTGGTTCCCCGCAACCCGGGTACGTCCAGTCCCCGACCAATCCGGTACGAGATTTCCACTATCTGCCTTGGCAAATACAAGCACCTAACTTCACTCGTTAGGATTTCCAACGACCTAGCCTTGACCAGGATTTCCGATCACAACACCTAGACTTGTCTAGGGTTTACCCTTGCCTCACAAACCGAGGACTTTCCAACTGGCAACAACTAGACTTATCTAGTGTTCCAACAATCAACACAATGAGAATTTATCCAATACTCCACAATAATTGATAGAGATTGGTTTATACACCCGATTCTATAGCCAATCAAAATTAAGACAATTTGTGTAGTGGCATGATAGAATGATAGTCTAGATCACACAAAGATACGAGAGAAGTTCTTTGTGATCTAGAGCTTTTCAAAAAATCCTTTCAAATAAAATTAAAGAGAATAATAGTAAGGATTTTGAAAATGATTTAGCCAATAAAAAAGTAAGAGTATGATCTTAAAAAAATAAGAAAGTATTGCAAGATCAAATAAGAATTAAATTGGCTAGAGAGAAAAATTGAGAGCTTTGAATTCAAGAGAGTTTTCACAATAGATTTGATTTTCAATGTTGTTGTCTTTCACAAAAGAATTCAGCTCTATTTATAGGGAAAAACTGAGATTTGAATTTCAAATTTCGTTTGACTTTTGTCCCAAAAATTACGGAGTAAATTGCTCAAAGGATTTCAAAATTCAAATTCAAAACGTCTGAAAATTTCCAGCTGGTAGTCGACTCCCTCATATAGGTAGTCGACTCCCAGAGAACTCTAGGAGTTTTCGATCTCTAACAAGTAGTCGACTCCCTACTTTTGGTAGTCGACTCCCAGAGGAGTTTTTCCTGTTGTTCTTCTAGTCAGACAAGTAGTTAGCTCCAGGGTGCGTGGAGTTTCACTACGAAAATTATGAAGTGACTAGAAAAGCTCTCGAAAACTATTTTGAAGATAATTAAAAATATTTTCGAAATTGTTTTGTGTGTGGGTTTTGTCTATTTGATATGGCTTTGACAAATACCCTAAAAGACACGACACACTCACTATGGACTCAGAACATGTCTTCGGAAGTTTGGTCAACTTGATGAAGTGAAAGCGAGCTTCTCTTTGTGCTTTTTGTTCTGTTTGAGCTTGAGCTTCATCACTTGAGTTTAGTCATGTTCGTCTTTGTCTTTGAGCGTTGAAGTGTGCTTCTTTGAGTATGAGTAGAGCTTCACGAATTCTGCACACTTTAAGTGTAGTGTAGTTAGTACACTGAGCTTTCATTTGGTGTGCTCGTCATCAAAATCACTTGGGGTGGAATTCAGTTTCCATCAGTATTCCCCCTTCCAGAGCTTCAAAGAGTTCGGCAGCCCCAACACTAGGCTCATCTTTGGCTGAGCACTGATATAAATCCAGTCCCCCGACTGATTATGACTCAAACGGTAGAATTAGGCTAAGAGTCGGAGGGAGGGGACAACCCCCTTCAATACGCAGAGAATGACGAACCCAACGATGAGCCCAATGGCGTTGGGGGAAGAATTGGCATAAGGCCACCCTAGGAGCTTGAAGAAACTCGGTGATGAAGGGGTGGAGTGGAAACCGAAGCCCGAACTGAAAACACTTTTCATATACCTCGACCTCCCGTGGACCGGGAAAGCAGATCCGCTCGTCGGGTTCAGGAGCCCGGGCAGAGTATGGGGGAAGAAGATAGTGGGTGCGCATATCCCCAATGGAGGTGGCACAAATAGACGAGGGCCACCCCAAAACCTCGGGGGAACCCCTGAAAGCACGCCCCCATGACGGCGAACCGTCGAGACGGACCCCGGAGCCAAGTTGGGATTGACGACGCCCTCCAGCCGACCCGAACCAGTGTCAGAGGAGGACGACATGAGGTGGAGCTTGAACAGGATTCGGTTCGACGAAAAGAGAAAGGAAGGAATGGGGGACGATGATTGGAAAAGCAAGACCCTCTCGCCTGATGGGTGACGGCTCCCCTTTTTGCATCTTTTCCCCCGAAACAACCCCTCGCACAGCGGCGATGAACGCACGGGGGCACGTGGCAGCATCTAGAAATTGACGGAGCTTCGAAACCTGCACATAGAGGAATTTGAACGGACCGCCTCATGATGGCCTCCATTTAATGAACCGGCCTCAACTAGCACGCCTGTCAAAATCAACGGAAGTCACATCGATCGAGCCGAGCCGGTTGGAGCGGATCTAGACGATCGATGGGGGCAATTGATACGCCTATTTTGGAGAGGCCCTAGAACCGAGGGGCTCGAGCCCAACCTGAGGGAAGGAGGCCCACGAAGAAGGTACGGCCCGTTCAAAAAGACCCACAGAAAATCTTAGACCCGAATCATCCACGACCCGACATGCTCATGACCAGCCCACGATCGCTGGGGGTAACCACTCCCCCAAGGCGTGAAGCCTTAATGTCCACTAAGGAACCCCCTAATCGTCTCCCCTATGACGCAGGCAGGCGCCATCGTGGGGATGGATCTCGGGGGGCGTGAGTGGGGGGTCAGCGAGGGGGCGTGGGTCAGGGGGGGGAACGTGGGCCAAGCTCCATAAAAGGACGTGAAGGACGACCAAGAAGGGGATCGAATCCCAGGTACCCAAATCAGAGGTATTCCATCATAGACTTTAGCTTCTGCCATTTCTCTCCCTTCCCCTGCTCGTGCCGAGGGTCAGCGTATCGATCTCCTTTCGAGTCGTACCTACCCCACCGGTACTATTCAGACCTTGATCTGACTTAGGCATCGGAGGGGATTTGGCCGGAACCAAGGTCTTACCCCCTGACGAGTTTCTCGTCTGTTCAGGTAGAAGCTGACCGATGCGTCGAGGCTACCCCTCAGCGCCAGATGACCACCCCCGCTGCTAGCGAGCGTGGCCACCGACCGAAGACCTAGCAGCGAACGAGGCACCGAGGCTACCCCTCGACGCACGACCAACCGAGGCCGAGCCCATCTCACAGAGCCGAGGCTTCCCCTCCGCTCTGTTTCAGCCGAGGGCCGACGCTCTGCCCGAATCTCTCGCTCGACCTCGACTCCATCACCGACCCACGCTGAGCGCACGTGTGCTTGGCGTGTCCAATGGATCTCAACCGCCTCCTTGACCACGTTGACCGTACAATCGTCGGTCAACGAACCAGTGGTGAGAAAACACCCGTAAACAGCTATAATAATCATATCATTTAATAAAAAGATTCTTGTCCATAATAAAATGTGGAAAATAGCCCTGAGCTCAACAAAATACTTAAAAATGTCTATTGGAACCGGGAGATCGCCATCTTCGACTGAAAAATTAAAGAAGACAAAATTATGCTATAAAAATCATAAAATTTAATATAAAGATTCAAATCTTACAGAAAATGTCGATAGCACAGAGCTCAAAAGAATCTCGCAAAAATGTTCATTGAAACTAGGAGATCGCCATCTTCAATGTAAACGGTAAGAGAAGACAAAATTAGGCCAAAAATCATATCATTTAATAATAAGATACATATCTTTGAGAAAATGTAGAAAAATAGCCCCGAGCTCAAAAAAGTCGTAAAAATATCCGTTGTAATTAAAAGATCGCCATCTTCAACTGAAAAATAAGAGAAGACAAAATTAGACTACCAAATCATATCATTTGATAAAAATATCCAAATATTCAATAAAATGAAGAAAATAACACCGAGCTCAAAAAATTCCGCAAATGTCCATTGTAACCGGGAGATCGCCATCTTCAATGGAAAATTAAGGGAAGACAAAATTAGGCTATAAAATCATATCATTTTATATAAAGATAGTATCTTACAGAAAATATAGAAAATAACACATAGATCAGAAAAATCCGTAAAAATGTCAGTTGGACCCGAGAGATCGCCATATTGATCTTTAAAATAAGAGAAGACAAAATTAGGCCAAAAATCATATCATTTAATAAAAGAAACATATCTTCCAGAAAATGTAGAAAATAGCCCCGAGAAGAGAGAAATCTGCAAAAATATCATTTGGAATCGGGAGATCGACATCTTCAACTGAAAAATAAGGAAAGATTAACTTAGGCTATAAAAATCATATCATCAGAAAATGTAGAAAATAGCCTGGAGCTCAAAATATCTGTTAAAATGTCTGTTAGAACAGGGCGATCACCATCTTCTATGAAAAAAATGAAGACAAAATTAGGACAAAAAACCATACCAGTTAATAAAAAGATCCATATCTTCCTGAAAATTTAGAAAAATCGCCACGAGTTCAAAAAAATCCAATAAAATGTCCGTTGAAACCTGCAGAATATCGTACTTAACTGAAAAATAATAGCAGAAAAAATTACGCTACAAAATCATATCATTTAATAAAAATTCCATTTCAGTAAAATGTAGAAAATAGACCTAAGCGAAGAAAATCCATAAAAATGTCCGTTGGAACCGGAAGATCGCTATCTTTAACAAAAAATATGAGAAGACAAAATTAGGCCAAAAAATCATATCATTTAATAAAATGATCCATATCTTTTGGAAACTGTAAAAAATAGCCCAGATCTCGAAAAAATCGGCAAAAATTTATGCTAGAACCGAAAGATCGTCATCTTCAACTGAAGAATAAGTGAAGACAAAATTAGGCTATAAAAATTATATCATTTAAATTCATATTCATATTTACAGAAAATGTAGAAAATTGCCCGGAGTTCAAAAAAATTCATGAAATGGTCCGTTGGAACAGGAAGATCGCCATATTAAACGAAAAAAAAGAGATGACATAATTAGGCCAAAAAATCATATCATTTAATAAAAAGATCCATATATTCCAGAAAATTTAGAAAAATTGCCCTGAGTTCAGAAAAATAATCAAAAATTCCGTTGAAACCGGGAGATCGTCATCTACAACTGAAAAATAAGAAAATACAAAATTAGGCCAAAAAATCTAATCATTTACTAAAAAGATCTGTATCTTCCCAAAAATTTAGAAAAATAGCCCTGAACTCAGAAAAATACGTAAAAAATTTTGTTGGAACCGGGAGATCTCAATCTTCAACTGAAAATAACAGAAGACAAATTTAAGCTAAAAATCGTATAATTTATTATAAAGATTCATATCTTACAAAAATGTAGAAAATTACCCGTAGCTCAAAAAATCTGCAAAAATGTCTATTGGAACCGGGACTTTGCCAGCTTCAACAAAAAAATAAGAGAAGACAAAATTAGGTCATAAAAATCATTTCTTTTAATATAAAGATTCATATCCAACAGAAAATATACAAAATAGCCAGGAGTCCAGAAAATCCGCAAAAATTTCTGTTGGAATTGGGAGGTCAAGCTTTTCAATTAAAAAATAAGAGAAGACAAAATTAGGCGATAAAAATCAAATCATTTAATAAAAAGATACATATCTTCAGTAAACTGTAGAAAATTGTCTCGAGCTCTGAAAAATCCGCAAAAATATCCGTTGGAACCGGGAGATTGCCAGCTTCAAAAAAAAGAAAAGACAAAATAAGCCCAAAATTCTTATCAATTAATAAAATGATCCATATCTTTTAGAAAATGTTGAAAATAGCCCAAATCTTAAGAAAATACACAAATTTCTGTTGGAATCGGAAGATCGCCATCTTCAATTGAAATATAAGAGAACAAAAAATTAAGCTATAAAAATTATGTTATTTAATATAAATATCCACGTCTTACAGAAAATGTAGAAAATAGCTCGAAGCTAAGAAAGTTTTTTTAAAGGTTCGTTGGAATCGGGAAATCGCCATATTCAAAGAAAATATAAGAGAATAAAAATTAAGCCAAAAATCATATTATTTAATAAAAAGACCCACATCTTTAATAAAATAAGCTCGAGGTCAGAAAAATCCGTAAAAAGTCCGCTGGTACCAGGAGATCGCCATCTTCAACTAAAAAAATAAGAGAAGACAAACTTAAGCGATAGAAGTCATCATTTAATAGAAAGATCCATATCCTTAATTAAATGTATAAAATAGCATCGAGCTCAGGAAAATCTGCAAAATTTTCCGTTGGAAACAAGAGATTGAAATCATCAGCTGAAAAATAAGAGAATATAAACTTAGGCTATAAAATCATATCATTTAATAAAAAGATCCATATCTTCCATAAAATATAGAAAATAGCCACCCGTTCAGAAAAATATGCAAAAATGTTTTTTTGGAACCGGGAGATTGCCATCTTCAATTGAAAAATAAGAAGAGACAAACATAGGCTATAAAAATCAGATCATTTAATAAAAAGAGACATATGTTCCAGAAAATGTAGAAAGTAGCTCGAAGCTAAGAAAAATCCACAAAATTATCTGTTGGAACAGGGAGATTGCCATCTTCAACTGAAACATAAGAGAAGACAAAATTAGGCCAAAAAATCATATCCTTTAATAAAAAGATTCATATCTTTCATAAAATGTAGAAAACAGCCCGTAGCTCTGAAAAATTTGTAAAAATGTCTGTTGGAACTAGGAGATTGTTATCATCAACTGAAAAAGAGAAGATAAAATTAGGCCAAAAATCATATCATTTAATAAAAATACAAATCTTACAGGAAATGTAGATAAATAGTCCCAAGCAAAAAAAGTCTGCAAAAATGTCCGCCGGAACAGGTAGATCGCCATCTTCACCTGAAAAATTTAGAGAAGAAAAATATAGGCTATAAAAATCATCTCATTTAATAAAAAGATACATATCTTCCATAAAAT
>JAULAV010008200.1:0-26168 GCA_030789695.1 Scilla litardierei | reverse complement strand
GTTGAAACCGGGAGATCGCAATATTCAACTGAAAAATAAGAGAAGTAATGCCAAAAAATCATTGCATTTAACGAAAAGATTCATATCTTCCAGAAAATTTAGAAAAATAGTCCCCAGCAAAGAAAATCTACAAAAATGTCCAATGGAACCGATAGATCGCCATCTTCCCCTGAAAAAATTTGAGAAGCAAAATGTAGGCAATAAAAATCATCTCACTTAATAAAAACATACATATCTTCCATAAAGTGTAGAAAATAGAAGAAAAATCCGTAAAAAGATCAGTTGGAACCAGGAGATCGCCATCTTCAACTAAAAAATAAGAGAAGGCAAAATTAAGCCAAAAATCAAATCATTTAATAAAAAGATCCATATCTTCCAGAAAATTTAGAAAATAGCTTTGAGTTCAAAATAATCCGAGAAAATGTCTGTTGGAACCGAGAGATTGCCATCTTCAAGTGAAAAATAAGAGAAGACCAAATTTGGCCAAAAAATCAAATCATTTAATAAAAAGATCATTCACTTCCCAAAAATGTAGAAAAATAACCCCGAGCTCAGAAAAATCTGCAAAGCTATCCATTGGAACTTGGAGATCGCCATCTTCATCTAAAAAATAATAGAAGACAAAATTTTGCTATAAAATCATATCATTTAATAAAAATATCCATATCTTATTGATAATGTAGAAAATAGCCCGGAACTCAAAAATCGCAAAAAGTAAATTAGAACTGAGCGATCGCCATCTTCAACTAAAAAAGAAAAGATAAAATTGGGCCAAAAAATCATATCATTTACTTAAAATATACATATCTGCCATAAAAGGTAGAAAAATAGTCCCATGCTTTGAAAAATCTGCAAAAATGTCTTTTGGAATGGGTAGATCATCATCTTCAACTTTAAAAAATAAAAGAAGACAAATGTAGGCTATAAAAATCATATTAGTTAATAAATAGATCCTTATCTTTCATAAAATAAAGAAAAAAGCACCGAGCTCATAAAAATCTGCAAAACTGTCCGTTGGAACCGGGAGATCGCCATCTTCAGCTGAAAAATAAGAGAAGACAAAATTAAGTCAAAAATCATGTCATTAAAAAAGATACATATATTCCAGAAAAGTTAGAAAATAGCTCCGAGGTCAGAATAATACGTAAAAATGTTTGTTAGAACCGAGAGATCGCCATCTTCAACTGAAAAATAAGAAAAGAAAAAATTAGTCCTTAAAAATCATACCAATTAATATAAAGAAGCATATCTTCCAGAATATGTAGAAAATAGCCTGAAGCTGAGAAAAATCCGCATAAATTTCTGTTGTAACCGAGAGATCGCCATTTTCAACTGAAAAATAAGAGAAGACAAATTTAGGCTATTTAAATCATATCATTTAATAAAAAGTTCTATTTCTTCAATAAAATGTAGAATATAGCACCGAGTTCAAAAATCAGCAAAAATGTTAGTTGGAACTGGGAGATTGCAATCTTCAACAGAAAAATAAGAGGAGACAAAATTAGGCTATAAAAATCATATCATTTAATATAAGATTCATACCTTACAGAAAATGTAGAAAACAGCCCGAAGCTCAGAGAAATCTGAAAAATGTGCGTTGGAACTGGGAGATCGTCATCGTCATCTGAAAAATAGAGAAGCTAAAATTAGGCAATAAAAATCATATTAATTCATTAAAGATCTATATCTTTCAGAAAATGTAGAAAAACAGACTCAAGCTAAGAAAAATCCGCAAAAATGTCCATTGGAACTGGAGATCGACATCTTCAACCGAAAAACTGAAAGAAATAAGAGAAGGCAAACGTAGGCTATGAAAATCATATCATTATAAAAATGTAGAAAATAGCACCGAGCATATAAAAATCCATAAAAATGTCCGTTGGAACAGGGAGATCGCCATCTTCAACTGAAAAGTAAGAGAAGAAAAAATTAGGCCAAAAATCATTTCATTTAATAAAAAGATCCACATCTTCTAGAAAATTTAGAAAATAGTCTCAAGTCAGAATAATACGCAAAATGTCCGTTAGAAACGGGAGATCGCTATCTTCAACTGAAAAATAAAAGAAGACAAAATTAGGCCAAAATTATATAATTTAATAAAAAGATTCATAACTTCTCGAAAATGTAAAAAATAGCCCCGATCTCAGAAAAGTCCGCAAAACGTCCCTTGGAACAGGAGATTACCATCTTCAACTGAAAAATAAGAGAAGACAACATTATGTTATAAAAATCATATCATAATATAAAAATCTCATGAGAAGTCATGAAAACTTCATCATCTTCACATAGAAACTCAGAACACTCCTCATTTGACTTCTTCTTTACCCACAACACCTGTGAAATCTGTGGGAGACTCAAAAATCATTAACCATGGTAATTGATTGTGTAACAGGTTGCGTTGGCATTGTGGGGAATAAGAGGCCAAATGAGGAGTGTCTGTGATTTCTATATTAAGAGGAGGTAGTTACCATGACTTCCCATAATATTTCGAGTGGGATAACTGCATGGTTGCGATGAATAGCAGGGTTGAAGCATTTTACTATTTCTGGCAGCCCCAGCTATCGACAATCCTGTCATCAAACGACAGAAATCTTGGCTCATATGACATCGATAGTACATCTCCATCGCTTCCAATGAGAAAACAATAAGAATCTACTCATGGGTTCAATACACAATCAATTGCCACGGTCAATGATTTGTGGGACTCGCACGGAATTAGCATGTTTTGTAGGTAAGTAAGAGGTCAAATGAGGAGCGTCCGGGGTTTCTATCTAAAGAGGAGGTAGTTTACATGACTTCCATGGAGATTTCAATTGGGAAAACCCCACGGTTGCTGCAAATAGTATGGTTGAAGCAATTGATTATTTCTGGCAGCCCAAGTTGTCGGCCAATCCGGGTATCAAACGGCCGAAATCTTGGCTCCTACGACATCGATAGTGCATAACTATCGTTTTCCATGTAAAACAATAAAAATCCACTCACGGATTCAATACACAAGAAATTGCCATGGTTAACAATTTCTGGGTCTTGCAAGGATTTTGCCAGCATTGTGGGGGAAATAAGAGGCCAAATGAGGAGCATCCGCGGTTTCTATGTGAAGAGGATGTAGCTTCCATGATATCCCAAGATATTTCGATAACTGAGTTTGCTAGAAATAGTAAAATTATTTAACCTCACAATTCGCAGCAACCATGGGGTTATCACAATTGAAATCTAATGGGAAATCATGGAAACTACGACCTCTTCGCATAGAAATCACAAACGCTCCACATTTTGCCTCTTTTTTCCCACAACGTCTATAAAATTCATGTGAGTTCCAAAATAGTTAACTGTGGCAATGGCTTGTGTATTGATCCCGTGAGTGAATTCTTATAGTTTTCCTATGTAAATTAGTGGTGATGCACGGTCGATGTCGTAGGAGCCAAGTTTCGATCGTTTGATGTCTGGATTGGCCGATAGCGTGGGCTGTCAGAAATAGTAAAATGCTTCAACACTGATATTCGCAGCAACCGTGTGCTTATACCAATCTAAATCTCATGGGAAGTCTGAGAAACAACCTCCTCTTCACGTATAAACCATGACGCTCCTCATTTGGCCTCTTATTTACCCACAATGCCTGCGAAATCTCTGCGAATCCCAGAAATCGTTAACCATGGCAATTGCTTGAGTATTGAACCCGTGAGTGAATTCTTATAGTTTTCCAATGGAAAGCAATGGTGCTGCACTATCGATGTCATAGGAGGCAAGATTTCAGTCGTTTGATGCTCGGATTGGCCGATAGCTTGGGTTGGCAGAAATAGTAAAATGCTACAACCCCGCTATTCACAACAACCGTGGTGTTATTGTTCGATACAACGATCGTTGATTTCTTATTTGATGATAACAAACCTTCGTGAATATTTTTGATGTGTTTGTTAAGTGTTTTCATGTGGAAATAAACATGGAGCAATCAATGGCAATGATGTGATTATTAATCAATGGCAATCTGGCAAATTTGGTGTAATGGCAATGATGTAAATTCAAGTAAAAGCTCGAGAGATGGTAATCTCGTAAATTGCAAGAATTGTACTTGGTCAACATGATGTGGAGTGATAAGAAATTAAATTCAAAAAGAGATCAAAATCAAGTCCAAATCAATTTGGATTAAGGGGATTTGACTTGGTCAAATTTGATTGAATTTGGATTCAAATTAGATCTCATTTGGATACAAAAGGAGTTCTATTTTGAATAGGATATTGACCAAGTTCATTGGACCAAAGAGATGAGATGAGAGCAAATCAATTTGGAGATATCAAATCAATGTCAAGGAGTTTTGATTCAATCCAATTACTTGGGTCCAAGCACTATAACTACAATCCCTATTTCTACCAGGAACGCCCTTAAGAGAGAGAACAAGCAAACAAGGCCGGCCCTAGACTTATTTTCATTCATCTTGGGCAAAATTTTTCTCCTCAAACTTCAAAGAGATCATCAAATTCGCAGGAAGAAGAAGGAGCTCGACAGACGATGCTGAAAAGTGCATAACTTTCTCCACATAGCTCAGATTGACGAACCATGTGTGATTGGACGATCACAAATCAATGCTCTATGCTATGGTGATAATGTTCTGATCTTAATATCTATATTAATTCAGTGTATTTTACTTTAGCGTGAGTTTTATTCTAAATAGCTTCATAGTTTACATCATCTCAAAGCTTCATCAAACCAAAGCTTACATTGGATCAGCCAAAGCACAAGCAACTACTTCTCCATCATACAAGGTTTGATTAAGATATTACCCAAGCTATCAATTTCAAAAGCACCAAAGATTATCAAGTCCAAGTTCCAAGCGTTAACCTTCAAAATCTGCATGTCACGGACAGATATCCTCAAAAAATCTATCCTTTATTATTATTTAGTCGAAGAGGACAAGCTCACGATTCCAATGAGTATTTATTCGGATTTTTCTGAGCTCAGGGTGCTTTACTGCAATTTTTAGAAGACGATGTATATAATTACTTTACGCACAGACTACTGTCGATTCTGCAGAACAGAGAATTGATTTATGCACAGACTATATTCCAGATTTACGAAGCGGACTTTGGAGGGCTGTATCTTTTGATCCAGAGATCAAATTCACACATCGTTTGTGCCAAAACAAAGCTGACAACGAGCTTATTGACAAGGATACATATCTTCCATAAAATGTAGAAAATAGCACCGAGCTCAAAAAATCTGCAAAAATGTCCGTTGGGACCAGGGGGATCGCCATCTTCAACTGAAAAATAAGAGATGTCAAAATTAGCCCATAAAAATGATATCATTTAATATAAAGATATATATCTAACAGAAAATGTAGAAAATAACACAGAGCTCAGAAAAATTAGCAAAATGTTTGTTGGAACATGGAGAACTCCATCTTCAACGAAAAAATAAGAGACGACAAAATTAGGCCAAAAAATCATATCAGTTAATAAAAACATACATATTTTCCATAAAATGTAGAAAATAGCATTGAGCTCAGAAGAATCCACAGAAATGTCCATTTGAATCGGGATATCGCCATCTTCAACTAAAAAATAAGAGAAGACAAAATTAGACTATAAAAAGCATATCATTTAGTAAAAAGGTTCATATCTTATAGAAAATGTAGAAAATACCATTGATCCCAGAAAAATCCGCACAAATATTCGTTGGAACATGAAGATCGCCATATTCAACTGAAAAATAAGATAAGACAAATTAGGATATAAAAATCATATCATTTAATATAAAGATTCATTTCTTACAAAAAATGAAGAATATAGCCCGGAGCTCAGAAAAATCCGCAAAAATATCCTTTGTTACCATGAGATCGCCATCATAAACGAAATAAAATAAGAGAAGAAAAAATTAGGCCAAAAATCATATCCTTTAATAAAAAGATGCATATCTTCAAGAAAATGTAGAAAAACAGTCCTGATCTTAGAAAAATCCACAAGAAATGTCAGTTGAAAGTAGGAGATTGATATCTTCAACTTAAAAATAATAGAAGACAAATTTAAGCTATAAAATCAAATCATTTAATATAAAGATCCATATCTTCCACAAAATCTCGAAAATAGCACCGACCTCAGAAAAAACCGCAAAAATGTCTGTTGGAACCGGAGATCGCTATGATCAACTGAAATATAAGAGAGGACAAAATTGGGCTATAAAAAATCATATCAATTAACGTAAAGATTCTTATCTTTCAGAAAATGTAGAAAATAGACACGAGATCAGAAAAATCGGCAAAAAAGTCCGTTGGAACCGGGAGTGCGTCAAATTTAGCGAATAAAAAAGAGAAGACAAAATTAGGCCAAAAAATCAAATCATTTAAAAAACGATCGATATCGTCCAGATAATACAAAACATAGAAGAGAGCTCAGAAAAATCTACAAAAATATATGTTAGAACTGGGAGATTGTCATCATCACCGACAAAATAAGAGAAGACAACATTAGGCCAAAAAATCCTATCATTTTATAAAACGGTCGATCTCTTCGAGAAAATACAGAATATAGCCCCGAGGTCAGAAAATCCCATAAATGGAACCAGGAGACCGCTATCTTCAACTGAAAAAATAATAGAAGACTAACTTAAGCTATAAAAATCATATCATTTAATAAAGGATCCATATCTTCAATGAAATGTAGAAAATAGCCCCGAGGTCAAAAAAATCCGCAAAATGTCTGTTGGAACCAGAAGATCGTCATCTTCAACTGGAAAATAAGGGCAGAGAAAATTAGGCTAGAAAAATCATATAATTTAACAAAAAGATCCATATCTTATAGAAAAGGCTGAAAATAGTCCCCAGCTCAGAAATATCCGTGAAACTGTTCTTTGGAACAGAGAGATCACTATCTTCAACTGAAAAATTAGAGAATACAAAATTATGCCAAAAATCATATCATTTAATAGAAAGATCCACATCTTCCAGAAAATATAGAGCTAAGTAAAATCCGTAAAAAATATTTGTTTGAACAAGGAGATCACCATTTTCAACTGAAAAATAAGAGAAGACAAAATTAGGCTATAAAATCATATCATTTAATATAAAGATTCATATCTAACAAAAAAATGTAGAAAATACCATGTAGCACAGAAAAAACCGCAAAAAAGTACATTGGAACCAGGAGATCCCTGGCTTCATCTGAAATATAAGAGAAGACAAAATAAGGCCAAAAATCAAATTATTTGATAAAAAATTCATATCTTCCAGAAAATGTAGAAAATAGACTCGAGGTAAAAAATCTGCAAAAATGTCTGTTGGAATTGGGAGGAGTCGCCATCTTCAGCTAAAAAATAAGCAATGACAAAATTAGGCCAAAAATAATAACATTTAATAAAATGATTTATATCTTTCGTAAAATGCAGAAAATAGCCCCGAGCTTAGAAAAATCTTCAAAAATTTCCGTTTGACCCGGGAGATGGCCATCTTCAACGGAAAAATAAGCGAAGACCAAATTAGGCAATAATAATCATATCATTTAATAACTAGGTCTATATCTTACAAATAATGTAGAAAATAGCGCGTAGCTCAGAAAATCCGTTCAAATATCCGTTGGAATCGGGAGATCGCCATCTTTAACTAAATAAATAGAAGACAAAATTTGGCCAAATAATCATATCATTTAATAAAAGATCCATATCTTCCACAAAATGTAGAAAAATTGCCACTAATTAAAATCTGCAAAAATGTCCGTTGGAACAGGTAAATCGCCATCTTCAACTGAAAAAATAAGAGAAGACAAACGGAGGCTATAAAAATTATATCATTTAATAAAAAGATGCATATCTTCCATAAAATGTTGAAAATAGCAACGAGCTCAGTAAAATCAACAAAAATGTCTATTGGAACCGGGAGATCGCCATCTTCAACTTAAAAATAAGAGAAGACAAAATTAGGCTAAAAATCATATCATTTAATAAGAAGACCAACATATTCCAGAGAATATAGAAAATATGCTCGAGGTCATATAGATCTGTAAAAATGTCCGTTGAAACTGGTAGATCGACATCTTCGACTGAAAAATAAGAGAAGAAAAATCAGGTCAAAAAATCATATCATTAATAAAAAGATACATGTTGTGAGTGGGGGAGGCCTTTGGCCTCCCCAACATTTATCCCACCATTACTCCACCACTCTTAATGTGGTGGAGACCTTTGGTATGCTCCATGTCTCTTGGAATACCATATGAAGTTTATAAATAAAGAACCATGGCTATTGGCCATGGTTACTTCTCTCCAAAATCCTTTAACCCGTTATCAGCACTTCCGCTCTTCTCTTTTGAGCTTTTCTTCCCGTCTCCTTCCAAAAATCAAACCCCTACGCATGAAGGAATCTGTTGTTGCGGTAATCTGTTGCGGCAAAGCTTTGCGGAGATTTCTCTTTGGAGCGTATCGGGAACGACACTTTCTACGGATCTTAATTTTAACGATCGTCCCTAGATTTTTAATGTAGAGGTAATTTCAATCAATCCCGTAGATAGCTACAAACAAATTTTAAATTTAGCTATGATTTTACAATAGTTCATCTAGAAGCATTTTAAATCTGCTATTGTATTATCTTTAAAAAAACAATATATAAACATAGAAGAGGACCCAAAGGAACTGTGGACAGCGCTGGAGGCACGGTATAAACATCAAATTGATGTTATATTACCGCGTGCCAGTTATGATGGGAAAACCTCAGACTTCAGGACTATAAGTCCGTCGCTGAGTATAATTCTGCACTTCATAATATCACCTCACGCCTGAAGTTGTGCGGTGAAGAAGTGACAAAACAACGCATGTTGGAAAAGACATTTACCTCGTTTCACGAGAAAGATGCAATCCTCATGCAGCAGTATCGTGAAAGCAACTTCACGAAATTCTCTGATCTGATCTCATGCCTACTTACAGCAGAGCAGAATCGAGATTTACTGCTAGCCACTCATAATTTACGTCCAGCTGGCACTGCACCTATCCCTGAAGCCCACCATGTTTCTCCCCAGACGTGGAAAAACAAGAAGAAGGCTAAAAATACCAAAGGAAAAGCTGTGATGAAGAATGGACGAGGTGCAGCACCCCAGAAAAACAAAAACAATAAGGGAAAGAGAAATTTCACATGGAAGCGAAAGAACACCGACCAAGTGTCACTTCCTAAGAAGAACTGGGAGGATACATGCCATAGATGCGGCATGACTGGACATTGGTCCAGAAACTGCCGCACTCCTCGCCACCTCCAGGATCTATATCAGGCGAGCCAGAAGTCTCTACCTGAAACAAACTTGGCGGCTGTTCAGCCACCAACGATGTTTACTGCAAAAGATTTCGAGAAGGACGACCTGCTCGATTAAGCATCATCCTTTATCTATGCATTTAAAATTCCATGTATCTTCATCTTTTGTTTGCTTTAGTACGAACTTTTATTTTTGAATGTCATTTACATTACTCAAATAAAATTTCGTTTTTGCTTATATAGATGAAGTATGAATGCCTAGTGGACAGTGCCTCGACGCACACAATCCTTCGTGAACATTGCTATTTTAATAGCATAAATAAATATGACGGTCCTGTTATCACAATTTCAGGACTGTCCCAAATAATCGAAGGATCTGGTGAAGCAATTATATTGCTCCCAAATAACACAAGACTTCAAATAAAAAATGCATTGTTCTCTCCTAAATCAAATCGGAATCTCGTAAGTTTCAAGGATTTCCGTTTAAACGTATATCACATAGAAACCAGAGATGAAAATAAGGTTGAATATCTGTATGTAACTCGTCAAAAAGATGACCAGAAGATCATCTGCGAGCGATTCAAGGGACTCCCGTCGGGTCTCTACCATACATACATTCAACCAATAGAAGCCAATATGACTGAGCACCAGACGTGCCAATCACTGCCAGAGTTCCAACTCTGGCATAACAGACTTGGTCACCCTGGATCAGCAATGATGCGACACATCATCACTGAATCCCGTGGACATTAATTGAAGAACCTGAAGATTCTTCATAAGGGTGAATTTCAGTGTCCCCTTTGTTTCAAGGAAAACTTATAACGAGACCCTCCCTCCTGAAAGTGGGATTAGAGTCTCCTGGTTTCCTTGAGAGAATTCATGGTGACATTTGCAGCCTATTCACCCCGCAAGTGGACCATTTCGGTACTTCATGGTACTGATTGATGCATCGACTAAATGGTCTTATGTGTGCCTCTTGTCCACCCGCAACCTAGCTTTTCCAAAGCAACTGGCACAAATAATAAGGTTGTGTGCTCATTTCCCTGATAACCATATCAAGAAACTACGTCTTGATAATGCGGGTGAATTTACTTCACAAGTCTTCAAAGACTATTGCCGGGCAACGGGTATTGAAGTTGAACATCCTGTAGCACATGTTCACACCCAGAACGGATTAGCTGAGTCCCTTATAAAGATACTCCAATGGATTGCACGTCCATTGCTTATGCAATCCCAGTTGCCGGTGGATGCTTGGGGCATGCTATTTTACATGCCACATCACTTATTAGGATAAGCCCCTCTGGAGGTCATACATTATCCCCGATGCAACTTGCATATGGCGCACCTCCGGATATCTCTCATTTGAGAGTGTTTGGTTGTGCGGTATATGTCCCAATAGCACCACCTCAGAGGACCAAAATGGGTCCTCAGCGTCGTCTAGGTATCTATATTGGGTATGATTCGCCCTCTATTATCAAATACCTTGAACCCCTAATGGGGGACGCATTCAAGGCATGTTTTGCTAACTGTGAATTTGATGAGAAATTTTTTCCTAAACTAGGCACACAATCTAAGAAGCCTGAAGCTACTGAGACCATTAGTTGGGATCAGAAGTCTTTGTCCCTATATGATCTGCGTACTAATCTGTGTGAAGATGAGATCCTGAAGATCCTTCACATTCAGAATACAGTACATCTTTTGCAGGATAAGTTCACAGACAACCAGAAGATTGTCCGTTCACACGTCCCTGCTGCTAATACGCCAGCTAGGATTGACATCCCCATAGCTGGATGCAATCCACCAGCAGCAGAACTGGCTGTACCTCAATTAAAAAGAGGACGCCCACCAGGTTCAAAAGATAAAGTTCCTCGAAAGAGGAAGACTCCTGGAGATAATAAGATTATCCCTCCATTGGATGCTGAGCTCAGACCAGCTACTTCTCCCTTCCTTATTTCCCCTGCAGAGGAAACAATAGGAGAAACATCATTAAATTTTATACGTACTGGAGAGGTACTGGACAGACATAGTACGGTCGACGACGACGACTTTGCGTTCGATATTTCCCTTTACGTCACTGAATATGACGATGACGTCGAACCACGATCTCTAGCAGAATGTAAACGCAGAGATGATTGGCCAAAGTGGGACGAGGCAATAAGAGTAGAGCTGGACTCACTCTTGAAACACAAAGTCTTTGGACCAGTAGTCCAAACACCAGTAGGTGTAAAACCTGTGGGATATAAGTGGGTTTTCATAAGAAAAAGAAATAAAAATAATGTGATCGTTCGCTACAAGGCACACCTAGTAGCCCAGGGGTTTTCCCAAAGACTGGGGATTGATTACGAAGATACGTATTCCCTGGTCATGGATTCGATCACATTCCAATTTTTAATAAGCCTAACTTCTCTGGAAAGCCTAGAAATGCAGCTCATGGACGTTGTGACTGCATATTTATATGGCGATATAGATAAAAATATCTATTTGAGACTTCCTGATGGGTTTAATCTAACCCCAGAGATGAAAGAGATACATCGGGACGTATTCTCTGTAAGGCTGCATAGATCATTATATGGTCTAAAGCAATCGAGCAAGATGTGGTATAACAGACTTAGTGATTTCCTTGCATAGCAAGGACTCACGAATAATGAAGTCTACCCGTGCATCTTTATCAAGAGAACAGGAACATGATTCGACATCATAGCAGTATATGTTGATGACTTAAATCTCATAGGATCTCCTGCAGAGATCAACGAGATATCTGAAAGCCTAAAACATACTTTTGAAATGAAAGACCTAGGCAGAACAAAGTATTGTCTTGGCTTACCAAAGAGGTGGAATCATATTACACAAATCTAATTATACAAGGAAACTTCTACGTAAGTTTCATATGGATAAATGTCATCCTTTGGGTACTCCTATGGTCGAAAGATCATTAGATGTACATAAAGACCCCTTCAGGCCTCTGGAAGAGGGGGAGGAGATACTGGGTGCTGAAGTACCCTACCTCAGTGCCATTGGAGCACTTCTATATCTGGCTAACTGTACGCGTCCCGATATATCGTTTACAGTTAATCTCCTAGCCAGACACAGTGCAGCGCCTACAAAGCGCCACTGGAACGGAGTAAAGCATCTTCTGCGATACCTCCAGGGTTCAATAGATCTGGGACTTTACTACCAGAGAGGTGCCTCCCCCCAATTGTTTGGTTATGCCGATGTAGGTTATCTTTCATATCTGCACACGGCAAAATCACAGACAGGTTTTGTGTTTACCTACGGAGGTACTCCTATCTCCTGGAGATCGGTAAAGCAAACCACAACTGCTACGTCATCCAACCATTCGGAGCTCATTGCGATCCATGAAGCAAGCAGAGAGTGTTATTGGCTACGATCCGTCGTCAACCACATTCTTCAATCTACAGGCCTGAAGATCGGTGATTTGGAACCAACTGTCCTGTTTGAAGACAACGCTGCGTGCATTGATCAACTTCAAAAAGGCTACATCAAGGGCGATAGGACGAAGCACATCTCTCCGAAGTTCTTTTGGACACACGAGCTAAAAGAGGACAAGCAGATTGAAGTTCAGCAGATCCAGTCCTGCAACAATTTAGCTGATCTTTTTACCAAATCTTTAGCAAAATGTATTTTTGTAAAACTTGTAAAAGGAATTGGTATGAGACAGCTGAAAGACCTACAAGCCTGAAGCTTGTATGGATGAGGGGGAGTAACTTGTGTATTGCACTCTTTTCCCTTGAGCTGTTGGTTTTTTTCCCACTGGGTTTTCCACAGCTAAGGTTTTAATGAGGCAAACACGATTACTCAGGATCCAGAAGTATCCACCCCCTTTAGCATTATACGCTAAGACCAAAGTAATGGATGGATAAGGGGGAGTGTTGTGAGTGGGGGAGGCCTTTGGCCTCCCCATCATTTATCCCCCCATTACTCCACCACTCTTAATGTGTTGGAGACCTTTGGTATGCTCCATGTCTCTTGGAATACCATATGAAGTTTATAAATAAAGAACCATGGTTATTGGCCATGGTTACTTCTCTCCAAAATCCTTTAACAATACATTACATTTTGAAAATGAAGAAAAATAGCCCCAAGCTTAGAAAAATCCGTAAAAATTTCCGTTGGAATCAGAAGATCACCATTTTCAACTGAAAAATAAGAGAAGACAAATTGGGCTATAAAAATCATATCACTTAGTATAAAGATTCATATCTTGCAGAAAAAGTAGAAAATAGTCTGGAGCTTTAAAAAATCTGCATAATTGTCCGTTGGAACCGAGAGATTGACATATTCAACTGGAAAAAGAAAAACAAAATTAGGCTAACATATCATATAATTTATTAAGATGATGCATATTTTTTAGAAAATGTAGAAAAATAGCCCCAAGTTAAGAAAATTCTACAAAAATGTGCACTGAAACCGATAGGTAGCTATCTTCAACGGAAAAAACATAAGAGAAGAGAATCGTAGGGTATAAAAATCATATCATTTAATAAAAAGATACATATATTCCATAAAATGTAGAAAATAGCATCAAGCTCATAAAAATCTGCAAAAATGTCTGTCGAAACCGGGAGATCGCATTTAATAAAAAGATACATATATTCCATAAAGTGTAGAAAATAGCACCAAGCTTATAAAAATCTGCAAAAATGTCTGTCGAAACCGGGAGATCGCCATCTTCAATTGAAAAATAAGAGAAGGCAAACTTATGCCAAAAACTTATAATCTAATAAAAAGATCCATATCTTCCAAAAAATTTAGAAAATAGCCCTGAGGTCAGAATAGTATGCAAAAATGTCTGTTAGAACCGGGTGACCGCCATTTTCAACTTAAAAAATAAGAGAAGAAAAAAATGAGTCAAAAAATCATATCAATTAATAAAAAGATTTATAACTTCCCAAAAACGTAGGAAAAATAGCAACGATCTCAGAAAATCCGAAAAAATGTCAGTTGGAACAGAGAGATCGTCATCTTCAACTAAAAAAGAGAAGATAAAATTAGGAATTAATATAAAAATTCATATCTTAAATAAAATGTAGAAAAAGCTCGGAGCTCAGAAAAATCCCTAAAATGTCTGTTGGAACCGGGAGATCGCCATCTTCAACTGAAAAATAAGAGAAGACAAAATTAGGCCAAAAATCATATCATTAATATAACCAGAAAATTTAGAGAATAGACTTGAAGTTAAAAAAATCCATAAAAATGTCCGTTATAACTGGGAGATTGCCATCTTCAACTTAAATTTAAGAGAAGACATACTTAGTATATGAAATTCATAACAGTTAATAAAAAGATCCGTAACTTCAATGACCTTTTGAAAATAGTTCCGAGGTGAGAAAAATCTTCAAAAATGTCAGTTGGAACCAGGAGATCGACATCTTCAACTGAAAAATAAGAGAAGACAAAATTGGGCTAAAATATTATATCATTTAATATAAATATTCATATCTCACCGAAAATTTAGATTATAGTCCGGAGGTCAAAAAATCCCTAAAAATGTTCGTTGGAACCGAGAGATCGCCATCTTCAACAAAAAAAGAGGCACAAAATTATGCCAAAAAATCATCTAATCTAATAAAAAGATCCATAAATTCTCGAAAATGTAAAAAAATAGCCTCCGAAAAATTGGCTAAAATGTCAGTTGGACCCTGAAGATGCCATTTTCAACTGAATAATAAGAAAATACAAAAATTAGGCTATAAAACTCATATCAAATAATATAAAGATTCATATCTTACAGAAATTGTAGAAAATAGCCCGTAGCTCAGAAAGATCCACACAAATGTCCATTGGAATCGGGAGATCACCATTTTCAACTAAAAATAAAAGAAGATAAAATTAGGCCAAAACTGATATTATTTAATAAAAAGATCCATAACATCCAGAAAATGGAGAAAAATTGTCCCGAGCTAAGAAAAATACGCAAAAATGTCCGTTGGAACCGATAGATCGCCATATTAAACTAAAAAATAACAGAAGACAAAATTAGGCAAAAAAATAATATAATTTAATAAAAGATCCAAATCTTCAAAAATGTAGATAATTGCATTGTGTATAGAAAAATCGCATAAATGTCCATTAGAACAGGCAGATTGCCATCTTCAACAGAAAAATAAGAGAAGACAACATTTGGCCAAAAAAGACAGCATTTAATAAAAATATCCATATCTTTTAGAAAATGCAGAAAATAGACCCGAGCTCAGAAAATCCACAAAAATGTCCGTGGGAACCGGAAAATCGCCATCAGGAACAAAAAAAATAAGAGAAGAAAAAATTAGGCCAAAAATCATATCATTTAATAAAACGATCGATATCTTCCAGAAAATACAGAAAATATCACCGAGGTCAGAAAATCCGCAAAAATGTCCATTGGAAACGGGAGACCGCCATCTTCAACTGAAAAATAAGAGAAGACAAATTTATGCTATAAAAATTATATCGATCCATATCCTCCATAAAATGTAGAAAATAGCCCTAAGGTTGGAAAAATCCGCAAAAATTAGGGATGGTAGTAATGGCCTGACCCGCCCGGTCCAACCTGGCCTGACCCGGTTTTGACCTGGCCCGACCCGGCCCGCAACCGGGTCGGGGCAAGCTTGGGCTTTGTATGCGCCCCGACCCGCCCCGGTAAACTATTGAGGTTCTAAAAATCTTACTATTTTGATGCGGACCAAGCAGTCAGCAAATAACCCATAACTCATACTCTATTCCACTGTTATCCTAATTGGGCCAATTCCAAATTCCAAATTGCCAAATAAATCAAAATTCTCCCAATTAATAAATTTTTTTATTTGGGATTCATACGGATGGAAGTAATGACCTGACCCAACTAGCCCGACCCGGTCCGACCCGGTTTTAGTAAGAAAGAAGCCGCCCCGCCCCGCCCCGCGACCCGCCCCGCCCCGGCCTGTAGATGGCTCGGGGCAAGCTTGGATAGTTAAATACCCGCCCCGACATGCAATATTGCCATTCCTAGCAAAATGTTCATTGGAGCCGCGAGATCGCCATCTCCAATTGAAAATTAAGATCAGACAATATTAAGCTAGAAAAAACATATCATTTAATAAAAAATACATATCGTACTAAAAATGTAGAAAATAGTTCCGAGCTTAGAAATATCCGCAAAATGTCTGTTGGAACCGGGATATCGCCATCTTCAACTGAAAAAAGAGAAGACAAAATTAGGCTACAAGAATCATATCATTTAATAAAAGATACATATATTCAATAAAATGTAGAAAATAGCACCGAGCTCAAAAAATCCACAAAAATGTCTGTTGGAACCAGGAGATTGCCATATTCAACTCAAAAATAAGAGATGACAAAATTAGGCCATTAAATCATATCAAGTAATAAAAAATATCTTCCAAAATGTAGAAAATAGACTCGAGCTCAGAAAAATCTGCAAAAATGTCTGTTGGAACCAGGAGATCGCCATTTTCAGCTAAAAAAATAAGAGAAGAGAAAATTAGGATATCAAAATCATACCTTTTAATATAAATATCCGCATCTTACAAAAAATGTAGAAAATAGCCCGTAGCTTAAAAATATCCACACAAATGTCCATTGGAACTAAGAGATCGCCATCTTCAACTGAAAAAGAGAAGACAAAATTAGGCCAAAAATCATCACATTTGATAAAAAGATACGTATTTTCCAGAAAATGTAGAAAAATATCCCCAAGCTAAGAAAAATCCGCAAAATTGAGTATTGGAACTGATTGATCGCCATCTTCAACTGAAAAAAATAAGAGAAGAGAAACGTAGTCTATAAAAATCATATAATATCTTCCATAAAATGTAAAAAATAGCACCGAGCTCATAAAATCTGTAAAAATATCTGTTGGAACCAGGAGATCGCCATCTTTAATTGAAAATAAGGGAAGACAAACTTATGCCAAAAATAATATACTTTAATAAAAAGATCCATATCTTCAAGAAAATTTAGAAAATAGCCCGATGTCAGAATAATCTGCAAAAATGTCTGTTAGAACCGGGAGATCGCCATCTTCAACTTAAAAAAATAAGAGAAGACACAATTTGTCCAACAAATATCATATCATTTGATAGAAAAGATCCATAACTTCCCGAAAATGTAGAAAATAGCACCGATCTCCGAAAAATACACAAAAATGTCAGCTCGAATCGGGAGATTGCCATATTCAACTAAAAAATAACAGAAGACAAAATTAGGTTATAAAAATCATATCATTTAATATAAAGATTCAAATCTTACCGAAAATGTAGAAAATTGCTCGGAGATCAGAAAAATCCCTAAAATGTTTGTTGGAATCGGGATATCGCCATCTTCAGCTAAAAAAATAAGTGAACAAAAAAGTAGGCCAAAAATCAAATCATTTAATAAACAATATATCTCTTCCAGAAAATTTAGAAAATAGCCTCGAGGTCAGAAAAATCCGCAAAAATATCTGTTGGAACCGGAGATCCACACATTCAATTAAAAAATATGAGATGACAAACTTATTAATAAAAATCATATCATTTAATAAAAATATCCATATCTTCAATGAACTTTAGAAAATAGTTTCGAGCTAAGAAAAATCTACAAAAATAATGGGAGATCGACATCTTCAACTGAAAAATAAGAGAAGACAAAACTAGGCCAAAAAATCATATCATTTAATAAAAAATCCATAACTTCTAGAAAATATATAAAAATAGCCCCGGTCTCTAAAAATATGCATAAATGTTCATTGGACCCGGGAGATCGCCATTTTCAATTGAAAAATAAGAGGAGAAAAATTACTATAAAAATCATATCAATTAATATAAAGATTCATCACTTACAGAAAATGTAGAAAATAGCCCGGAGCTCAGAAAAATCTGTACAAATGTCCGTTGGAACCGGGAGATCGCCATTTTCAACTGAAAAAAAAGAGAAGACAAAACTAGGCCATAAAATCATATTATTTAATAAAAAGATCTATAACTTCCAGAAATGTAGAAAAATAGTCCCGAGCTCAGAAAAATCTACAAAAATGTTCGTTGAAACTGGGAGATCGCCATCTTTAACAAAAAAAATAAGAGAAGACAAAATCCGATGAAAAAAATCATCTCATTTAATAAAAAGATCCATATCTTTAATAAAATGTAGAAAATAGTTCCAAGTACAGAAAAATCCGCAAAAATGTCCGTTTGAATAGGTGGATTGCCATCTTCAACTGAAAAATAAGAGAAGACAAAATTGGGCCCAAAATAATATCATTTATTAGAGATATCCATATCTTCCAGAAAATGCAGAAAATAGACCGATCTCAGAAAAATCCACAAAAATGTTCGTTGGAATCAGAGATCGTCATCATCACTGAAAAATAAGAGAAGACAAAGTTAGGCCAAAATATCATATTATTTATTAAAACGATCAATATCTTACAGAAAATATAGAAAATATCACCGAGGTTAGAAAAATCCACAAAAAATGTCCGTTGGAACTGGGAGACTGCCATCTTCAATTGAAAAACAAAAACAAATACAAATTTAGGCTATAAAAAGCATATCATTTAATAAAAGATCTATATCCTCAATAAAATGTAGAAAATAGCCCAGAAGTCATAGAAATCTGCAAAAATGTCCGATGGAACTGGAAGATCGCCATCTTTAACTGAAAAATTAGAGCAGAAAAAATTAGGCTAGAAAAATTATATCATTTAATAAAAATATCCTTATCTTACAGAAAATGTCGAAAATTGTCCCGAGCTCAGAAATATTCACAAAAATGTCCGTTGAAACTGGCATATTGCTATCTTCAACTGAAAAATAAGAGAAGACAAAATTAGGCTACAAAAGTCATAAAAAGATACTTATCTTCAATAAAATGTAGAAAATAGCCCTGAGTTCAGAAAAATCCACAAAATTGTCATTTGGAACCGGGAGATCGCCATATTCAACGATAAAATTAGGCCATTAGATCATATCATGTAATAAAAAGATACATATCTTCCAGAAAATGTAGAAAATAGCCGTGAGCTCAAGAAATCTGTAAAAATGTCTGTTGGAACCGGGAGATCGTCATATTCCACTGAAAAAAATAAGAGAAGACAAAATTAGGCCATTAAATCATATCATTTAATAAAAGATCCGTATCTTCTCGTAAATTTAGAAATAGCCCCGTGCTCAGAAAAATCCGCAAAAATGTCGGTTGGAACCGAGAGATCACCATCTTCAATTGAAAAAAGGAAAGACATTAGCCTATAAAAATCATATCATTTAATAAAACGATACACAGCTTACAGAACATTTTGAAATATTGCCTAAGTTAACAAAAATCCGCAACAATGTCCGTTGGAACCAGTAGATCGCCATTTCCAACTGAAAAAAATAAGAGAAGACAAACATAGGATATAAAAATCATATCATTTAATAAAAAGATAAAGATCTACAAGGGTTTAGAAAATTCATTATTAATCTTTAATTTACACAATCCATCAATAAGTATATCTGAATCAACAAGTTGAACATGATTATACAAATTAAGACATCTATGCTCAGATTTACGTTTATAACCACATAAATCCAACTTCAGAAGGGAAAAGAGATTCCTGGTAATTGTCGGATCATAAAGAGTCATACTTAAGTCCAATTGATAGCCAGTATCAAGGACTAGACGATAGGTTCATATGCCTTTAATAGGATCCTTCATGTGATTCCCCATAAACAAATAGTTCTTCCTGAGGATTGTGCTTTGGCTCGAACGAGATCCATTTTCTTTTGAAAACCATGCCTTATGATACGTCTAGTTTGGAGAGGCCCTAGAACCCAGGGGCTCGAGCCCAACCTGAGGGCAGAAGGCCCATGAAGAAGGTGCGGCCCATTCAATAAGACCCACTGGAAAACTTAGACCCGAATCATCCACGGCCCGACATGCTCATGACCAGCCCACGATCGCCGGGGGTAACCACTCCCCCCAAGGCATGGAGCCTTAATGTCCATTAAGGAACCCCGTAATCGACTCCCCCATGATGCAGGCAGGCGCTATCGTGGGGGCGGATCTCGGGGGCGTGAGTAGGGGGGTCAGTGGGGGGGCGTGGGTCAGGGGCAAACGTGGGCCAAGCTCTATAAAAGGACGTGAAGGACGACCAATAGGGGGATTGAATCACAGGTATCCAAATCTGAGGTATTCTATCCACGACGTTGCTTCCGCCGTTTTTCTCCCTTCCCCTGCTCGTGCCAAGGGTCAGCGTATCGATCTCCTCTCGAGTCATACCTACCCCGCCGAGTACTCTTCAGACCTTGATCTGACTTAGGCATCGGAGGGTATTTGGCCGGAACCAAGGTCCGGCCTCCCTGATGAGTTTCTCATCTATTCAGGAAGGAGCTGACCAAGGCGTCGAGGCTACCCCTCAGCGCCAGTCGACTACCCCTGCTGCTAGCGAGCGTGGTCACCGACCGAAGACCAAGCGGCAAACGACGCGCCGAGGCTACCCCTCGATGCGCGATCGATCGAGGCCGAGCCCATCACACAGAGCCGAGGCTTCCCCTCCGCTCTGCTTCAGCCAAGGGCCGACGCTCTGTCTAAACCTCTCGCTCGACCTCGACTCCATCGTCGACCCACGCTGAGGGCACGTGTGTTTGGCGTGACCAAGGGATCCCAACCGACCCCTTGACCACGTTGACCGTACAGTCATCGGTCAACAATTCAGTGGTGAGAAAACACTCGTAAACATCTGGCGCCGTCTGTGGGAACAAAGTAAGACCACATCGAACCACCGAAATGGAACCAGTCTACAATGGCGCGAGGCGCATGCCTCCCATCCAAAAGGAAGGAGATTACATACCCCCTCCCCCCCACCTGAGAACCAGCACAGCCACACCACCGAGGGGACATGCGAATCTCGATCGGTGACCCAGGAGCAGCTCCGCATCTTCGCCCAGGAGACCAACACTAACATCTAGATGTTGGTCGCTATAATTCAACAACTCGTCGGTAACACGTCCATCCAGAGAGATGGGGCAGGTGAAGCCCACCGTCGGGGAGGGCATCACCAACCTATACGGTCTGCCGTAGTCACCGACCACGGGAACGGAGTGCCCAACCCGGAGCGGCGATTTACCATGCCGTGCTTCAACCCAACGCGGTCCCCCACCCCCACCTCGTTTCGCGAGGGAAACAGGAGGGGCTTCGAGCAAGCAGAGGACGAGTCGGTGACCGCCTCGTCCAGACGACCAGTCTCGTCCAAGCACTGATGGGATGATCGCTGGGCATCAGGGGATCGGTCCCAGCGGAGCGGAAGTACCCGCCGAGTGAAGCTGGACAAGCTAGAATACCAAAGCGAGAAATGGGACACGCACCGATCGAGCCCTGCACCCAGTTTGGCGAGGACACGAGGGATAGCCAGGCATGAACCTGCCCCCCTACTGCGACCAGACGATCACGAGGCAATCGAAGGGGGGCGGCCGGGGGGCGTTAATGGCGACCGATGTCCCTTAACCCGGATGATAACCGAGGCACGGATACCCTCAAGTTTCAAGGTGCCGACGTTGGAGAAGTATGACGGCACAGATGATCCCACGGACCACGTGATGGATTACGAGGGGGTCATGGCGTTCCAGGGGGCCGACGACACCCTGCTCTGCAGGGGTTTCTACTCCACTCTCCGGAAAGCGACGAGGACTTGGTACCACAGCTTGCCCAACCGCTCCATTAATAGCTTCGAGGAGATCACTCAGTTGTTCTGTAAGCAGTTCATGGCCGGGCGACATGTAAAGTCGGACTCAGAACTCCTATTCAATGTGGTGCAGGGTCCCGGGAAATCCATGAGGCACTCATGCGTCGCTCCAACGCGGAGCGACTGAACGTGGAGAGCTGTCCCGAGCTGGTCGTTAAGACGGCCCTGAAGAAAGGACTACGACACAGGGGTCTGAAGAAATCATTACATAACGACCCTCCGAAGGACCTCGCCGGGGTCATGGCACGGGCCGAGCGCTTCATGCTGATGGAAGAGGCCTTGGCCGTGGACGACGGAAGGACCAAGCAGAGATCCAAGCTCGACGAGAGCGAGAGCCGCGGCCCGGAGGAGCATCGGCAGGAGAAGAGGGCCAGAGGAAAGCAGCGGAATGAAGAGCCGTGGCACACCCAGCTGAACGTAGCCCTGGACGTTGTCCTTGCGTACGCCCAGAAGGAGGGGTGCATGAACTGGCCTCCTCCGAGGATGAATAGAGGCGGGAGAGAAGAAGAGAAATATTGCAAATATCACAAGGATAATGGCCACGACACTGACAACTGCTGGCATCTGAAAAAGGACATAGAGAAGATGGTAAGCCGAGGGCACTTGAAGAACTTCGTCGATGATCCCGCTCCTGGGGAGGGGACATCCAGGCAGCCGGACAAGGGGAAGAATGTGAACGTGGTCCAGACGGCCATGCACGTCATCGAGTGAGCGGGCAGGACGAACAGCCGCCACCTCGCCGGGGCAAGGCTAGCTTGCCCTGACCTCCTCTGTTTTTTGTTTTTCCTCCAAATGTACTGGGTCCATGGAAAGAAAGAAGGACCATGTTAGTACAAATACAACCTTTCTTTTCAACATCTAGCTGAATGGCCATTTCACGACACAGAAGAGAACTCAATCTCCTCCCCCGGAGGACCGCTATCACTTAACGGATCAGAGGCAGGAAACTATTTCCCGAGCGGAAGGATCATCAAACCCGTCCATAAGTCTGGGGGCAACTCCCCGAGCAGGCGGGTTCAACGGTCGACCCTAAGCCGGAGAGCAATCCTCCGCAGGCCCACCGATCCGATCGGCCGTAAGGTTGGGGGCAACTCCCCCAGCAGGCCGATCCTTAAGCCCGTCCATAAGTTTGGGGGTAACTCCCTGAGCAGACGGGTTCAACGGTCGGCCATAAGCTAGAGAGCAACCCTCTGCAGGCCCACCGATCCGATCGGCTGTAAGGCTGGGGGCAACCCCCCCAGCAGGCTGATCCTTAAACCCGTCCATAAGTCTGGGGGCAACTCCCCGAGCAGGCGGGTTCAACGGTCGGCCCTAATCCGAAGAGCGACCCTCTGCAGGCCCACTGATCTGATCGGCCGTAAGGCTGGGGGCAACTCCCCCAGCAGGCCGATCCTTAAACTCGTCCACAAGTCTGGGGCAACTCCCCGAGCAGGCAGGTTCAACGGTCGGCCCTAAGCCGGAGAGCGACCCTCCGCAGGCCCACTGATCCGATCGGCCGTAAGGATGGGGGCAACTCCCCTAGCAAGCCGATCCTTAAACCCGTCCATAAGTCTGGGGGCGATTCCCCTAGCAGGCGGGTTCAGCGGCCGGCCCCAAGCCAGAGAGCAACCCTCCGCAGGCCCACCGATCCAATCGGCCATAAGGCTGGGGGTAACTCCCCTAGCAGGCCAATCCTTAAAGCCTGTCCGTAAGACTGGGGCAACTCCCCCAGTAGGCGGGGTCGACGATCGGCCCTAATTCGGGGAATAGCATCCCCCGCAGGCCCGCCAGTTAGATCGACCAAAGGGAGAAAGGAACAACTCCAATCGACCGATCACTTGGCCTGTCCATAAGGCTAGGGGCAACTCCCCCAGCAGGAGGGTCCGTCGAGGGGTCGTAAGCCGAGGGGTCGCTCCCTTCGCGGACTCACCGAATCGATCATCCGCGAGGCCGGGGGCATGCGCCACCCCAGTGGACAAGTCAGCATGGCCACCCGTAAGGCTGGAGGCAACTCCCCACAGCAGGTCGGAACATCAATTGGGTGTGGGCCTAGGATAGCCCTCCCAGCAGCCCGAGTGACACGATCAGCTATAAGGCTGGAGGAGCGACCCATCTCATGGGATGATCATCCGAGTGCCCATAGGACTGATGGAAACCCCCTTTTCCCCGCAAGATGGCCAACTGGCCTGCCTGAGGATCACGAGCGAGGGAGAGTCGCAACTGAGCAACTGAGGACCCTCCCTAAGGAACTAAACCTAACAAGTTCACCTGGTACAACATCCGTGAAGCCGTCCGTACACACTCCCCGGGATCGAGCACAACTCCGGCACAACGGATCAAGAACCAACAAAAAGCATTGCAAGAAGAAAGCTCAGACAAGAGGGAAAATAACAAAAGATAGGGAGGCGCATGGACTGACAAGAAACCAGTTTTTATATTGCACATCAAAATCGTTCAGCATTACACAGCAAAAAAGGGGAGAAACGAAAGGGAGGGGGCGGCGCCTAAGAATCGTGAGCCCGAAAAGAAGCGTCCTTCGGGGCCTCACCCTGTTCAGAGCAGGAAGGTTCACTAGGACCGGGCACGGGCTGGGAAAGCGATCGTCAGACGTGCTCCTCGAGCCTCTGGAAGGAATCACGGAAAACCTCCACGATCCGGGGGCTAGAAGGGGCTCATATGCAACGAAGGCGTCCCTGAGAGCCTCAGTGATCCACGGCCTCAGTACTTCCTCATAGCCCCTCTCCACCTCTTCAACGAACCGCGTGGGATGAGCGGCCTGTGCCTCTTGCAAGGCTCTGATCTCGTTCAAAAGCTCGGCTCGCTCCCAGTGGAACGCTTCCTCCGCCTCCAGGGCCAAATGTCGAGAGTCAGCTAATTCCCCCCCGAAGGTCCATCACCTCAGAGGTAAGCTCATCTAGCCACCGTCGAATTTGCCGGGCCTCCATTCGGGCTTCCTCGACCGCCAACTCTACCTCCCCGGCTCTCTGACGCTCGCGCCTCAGAGACTCCTCTAGGTTGGACGTATGGGCCGCCCGCCGCTGCGCTTCAACGGCCATTGCGATGGCCTGCAAAACAAAAGAGATGAGACATGAAGATGACCAGGCAGGATGGAGGCACAATGGGACCTACCTGCTGGAGCTGCCAGACGAGAGAATCCGACAGACTGTCGGAAGGAGCCCTTTCCAGAAGGGAGCGGTCCCTTGGAAGGACTGTACTCTGTGCCAACTGAGTGGCCAGCACACGGTCAATAAAAACCGAGTCCCCAGGGGTGACTTCGAGACCCGCCGGGAGCATCATCAGGGAACCTCCGACCCTGGTTAAAGGCAGATCAACGGGATCGACCGAGGCGCCAGTCAGAGTTAGAGGGAGGGCATCACCCGAGACGGGCGACACCCCGGGAACCGAGGGGGGCCGGACCTCCTCGGCCGTCATCATCATCTTCTTCCTCTCACCAACGTCGGAAGGCTCTGGGGGGAGCGCTTCTGCCCTAGACCATGTCCGCCCGAGGGTGCCTGAGGCACCGAGCCGGGCCCCACGTCACCCATGCCGGTGCGAACGGAGTGGCGAGGCTCGACCACCAGGGGCTCCGCGACAAGGGGATCAGCCACGATCGGGGCAGTCAGCACGACCACAACCGATGGTTCAAGCCTCCCCACCACCGAGACAGCCCGGTGAATCTCTTCCTCCACTGTCCGTCGAGGCGCTTGGCCCAAGGGACTCCCGCGGCTTCTGCTGGCACCCCGACGGATCAGCTCGTCGACATTGCGGGTGAATTCTCGGCCCGTCATGTCTGCAGAAGGAAAGAAGATCAGGGTAAGCAAAATGAAAAACAGAAAGAAAAGAGGACGCCTACCAGGGGACCACATGACTGTCTTGAGAAGTAGGTCATCCAGCAAAGGCCAGACCGACGTTTTCTCTAGGGGCAGAGACGACGGAAGCTGGGCGGCTGCCTGATCGGCCTCAGAAAGGGTCAGCGTCAGCCTACATTGGCATATCCCCCTCCAACTGGTCAGGATCTCGTCATCCCTAGGGAAAACAACAAAAACAAAACTCGAACTCCAGTCCCCTACCCACCGGGGCAGGCCGAGCAGACACTCTCTCCCTGGGCGGGCTCGAAGGTGCTGCCATGACCCGTGACCGACCGTCTGGACCTGGAAGTAATGGAAAAGGAGAGGGAGGGATGGCTCAAGGCCATGAACCCGACAGACCATGTTGAACCCGACCAATGCCGCAACGGAGTACGGGGTCAGCTGGCACGGGGCCACCATT
>JAULAV010008197.1:0-24980 GCA_030789695.1 Scilla litardierei | reverse complement strand
TATCGTTGTTCCGATAGTTCGCATTTGCAAATGGGCCTGCATGGGCCACCAACAAAACCTGTCACGCCCCGCTTCCCAAAAATGTGGAGGCGAGACGTGAGAAGGTCCGCACAAACTTGAAGCTGTGAAACTCCAAGTCTGATAAGCGTATAAATTATCATATGGCAGGTCCTTGCAACGCAAACGAAACAACAATAATAATAAAGGAAAGAGACAAAAGAGAAATCTCTGATTATCCATTGAATGAATTACAATATCACAGAAGAGCCACCAGGCTAAAAGGAAAAGAGTCTAAGGCCCAAACATGGCCAACAAGGTATAACATACATACAAAGGTGCCACGCACCAACAACTAACAGCAAATCTAAACAAAGAAGTGAACACGAGCGGTCTTCAAGACAGGCCCCTGGTGTCCACTCACCACCACAGCAAACAGTAGCATCAGCATCACCATATCCCCTGCAACAAAGCTCTGGCTCTGGGTCTAACATGTGACACCCAAAAGAGAGAGGGGCACATGTCAGCAAGTCTGGAAAGACTTGTGCAAGGAAACTGAAAGAAAGGTAAACTAACAACCTAGCAGTTATAGTATGATGCATGGCAGGGCAAGTATAGTATGGAAGTGACAAGTAAAGTACAAGTAGCAAGTAACAAGTATGTCATGGATAACAAGTTTTACAAGTAAAACACGGACAAGTACAAGTGGTAAGTGTGACAAGTATTGTCAAGTAACAAGTGCAAGTACAAGGGATCACTCAGCGAGTGCCCTTTGCCCGCAGGCAGGATTCAAGTTATCAAGTACAAGGGATCACTCAGCGAGTGCCCTTTGCCCACAGGTTGTATTCACGCATCAAGTACAAGGGATCACTCAACGAGTGCCCTATTGCCCGCAGGCTGTGTTGAGCTCGTCTTCTGGAACACGAGCCAGAAAGTGTATTTGGCATAGGATTGTGCCCACGCAAGGTGGGTGCCTAGCCAGGACAAATAGTACAAGTATGTAGCGAAGCTATGCAATCACGATGAGTATTCAAGCATGCAATGACATGAGTAGATATTCGTGTACCGTTAATTGTATTTAAACGTGACAGGCAAAATGCAATGACATGAACATATTCGCGTACCGTTAATTGAAATTAAACGTGATAGGCAAAATGCAATGACATGAACATATTCGCGTACCGTTAATTGAAATTAAACGTGGCAGGCAAAATGCAACAGCAGTTAAGGATGCATGGATGACATGAACAGTTAATACGCGTACCGTTTAGGGAAAGTAAACGTGACATACAAGCATGATGAAGGTGACAGACCAAGCTTCGTTGTCAAGCTAGATCAATGGCGTCTAGACAGCTATCCTTTCACCGTCTAGTCTCTTTTTCGCTAAAGCAAGGTAAATGGCCTAAGACATGGCCCAAATCAAAAGATGCAAGTTTCACTTGCCTGGCACCGAGGAGAACGATCAACGTAGGCACATCACACAAATTTGTTATCTACGGGAATGGATCACTGCCATGGAAAAACAACATTAGAATGTTAACTAATCTGTATTCACAATCGAATCCTACGATTTCTAATGATCCATTTTATTAGGGTTTCACAAATATCAAGTGTGGGTTATGAGATTTTTAGAAGAAGAATACTACCCGTGAAGAAGCAAAGGAACGACGCCGAGAACCATGGCGACGGAAGAACGATCCGGCTCAGATCTGGAAATGGGGTAAATCTGGAGAAATGGGTTTGGATGAGGCTTTTGGGGATTTGATGAGGGTTTGAGGTTGAGGAGAGGTAGGATATGTGAAATGAGGGTCTGGATGATGATGGATGAGCTTGGGATGAAGGATCAATGGTTTGGGGAAGAAGGGGGCTCAATGGGGGAGAAATTAGGGTTTGGGGTGATGAGGAAGAAGAAGAAAGCGTTTGGGGCGTATTTATAGAAGAGTGTGGCGGCTAGGACAAAACTAGGGTTTCCTGGGCTGATTAGTCGGTCAAAGAAGGATTGGTGACCGACTAGTTGAGGATCTAGTCGGTCGGTCGTTCAACATGGACCGACTAAGAGTAAACAGTAGCTCGCTCAGGAAAACTGGACTATGAGTTAGTCGGTCTGTGAAGGCTTGTCAACCGACTAGTTTGAGAACTAGTCGGTCGGTGAGTGTTCATTGACCGACTAAAGGCTGAATTCTGAGAGAGATCAAGGAAATGAGAGTTAGTCGGTCTGAGAAGGATTCCTGACCGACTAGTTTAGCATCTAGTCGGTCGATGGTTGTTCTTAGACCGACAAGAGTAAACAGTAACTCCAGAATAATTGATTGAATGAACTAGTCGGTTCCAGTTGATTTCCTGACCGACTAAATTGGAATCTAGTCGGTCGGTTGATCTTCTTGAACCAACTGACGTGCACGAAAAGTCTCGAAATGGAGCGCGAAGGTCCGGGATGAATTCTAAGGTTTCTAGGACCAACCTATCGCTAAGATATGATCGATATGAAGCTCGTCACGAGTGACTTACTCCGAGTTCAATGATTCTAAGGAAGAAGCTAGAAGATCACATCAAAAGGAATGAAAACGAAAGTTAGGAAATCTCAACGAGATGAATGAAAGCGAGAACTATGGAAATGGAAACCACACAAGGAGAGAACCCACCATCACAAGCAGAACCCACTGATAATCCAATCATACAAAAACCAGTCGTTACATAATTAAAAATACATATCTTTCAAAAAATGTAGAAAATAGACTCGAGCCCAGAAAAATCAGTAAAAAAAGTATGTTGGAACGGGGAGATCGCCATTCTCAAATAATTAATTAGTGATGATAAAATTAGGCTAGAAAAATCAAATCATTTATAAAGATACATATCTTACAGAAAATGTAGAAAATAGCTCGCAGCTCAAAAAATCTGCAAACATATCCGTTGGAACCAAGAGGTCGGCATCTTCAACAAATAAATAAGAGAAGACCAAATTCGGCCAATAAATCATATTGAATGATCCATATCTTTCGAAAAATTCAAAAATTAGCCCCGAGCTTATAAAAATTCCCAAAAGTTTCTGTTTGAATCGGGAGACGCCATATTCAACTGAAAAATAAGAGAAGATAAACTTAGACGATAAAAATCATATAAGTTAATAAAGAGATCCATATCTTCCATAAAATTTAGAAAATAGCACCGAGCTCAGAAAAATCAGAAAAAATGTCTGTTAGAACTGAGAGATCGTCATCATTAGTGGAAAAATAAGAGAAGACAAAATTAGAACCTTAAAATCATATCATTTTACCCATAACTTCCATAAAATATAGAAAATAGCACCAATCTCAAAAAAATCTGCAAAAATGTCTGTTGGAACCGAAAGAATGCCATGTTCAACTGAAAAATAAGAGTAGACAAAATTATGCTATAAAAATCATATCATTTAATATAAAGATCCATATCTTACAGAAAATGTAGAAAATAGCCCGGAGCTCATAAAAATCTGCAAAAGGTCCATTGGAACCGAGAGGTCGCTATCTTCATCAAAAAAATAAGTGAAGACAAAATTAATCCAAAAAATTATATCATTTAATAAATGACCAAATATTCAATGAAATGCATAAAATAGCCACGATCTTAGAAAAATCGGCAAAATGTCAATTGGAATAGTAAGATCGTCATCTTCAACTTAAAAGAGAAGAAAAAATTAGTCCAAAATGATATCATTTAATTAAAAGATCCACATCATCCAGAAAAAGTGGAAAAAGCCTGGAGCTTAGAAAAAGCAGCAAAATGTTAGTTGGAACTGGGAGATCGGAATTTTCGGCTTAAAATAAGAGAAAACAAAATTAGGACAAAACAGCATATCATTTAGTACAAGTATTCATATCTTCTAGATAACGTAGAAAATAAGCCGGATCTCAAAAAATCCACAAAAATGTCCGATGGAACCAGGAGATCATCATCTTCAACTGAAAAATAAGATAAGCGAAACTTTGGTTATAAATATCATATCATTTAATAAAAAGTCCATATCGTCATCTTCAACTGAAAAATAAGATAAGTGAAACTTTTGTTATAAAAATCATATCATTTAATAAAAAGTCCATATCGTCCAGAAAATGTAGAAAATAGCCTCGAGCTCAGAAAAATCTGCAAAAATATCTGTTGGAACGAGGAGATCGCCATCTTCAATTGAAAAATAAGAGAAGGCAAAATTAGGGTATGAAAATCATATCATTTAATAAAAAGATACAAGTCTTTGAGAAAATGTAGAAAATAGCACCGAACTCAGAAAAATCTGCAAAAAAATATCGTTGGAACCGGAGAACGCACTCTTCAATTTTAAAAATAAGAAAAGACCAAATTAGGCCAAATATTCATATCATTTAATAAATTGCTCCGTGCTCAGAAAAATCCGCCAAAATATCCGTTGGAACCGGGAAATCGACATATTCAACTAAAAAATATGAGAAGACAAAATTAGGCCAAAAATCATTTCGTTTAATTAAAAGAAAAATATCTTCCAAAAAATGTAGAAATAGCCCCAAACTCAGAAAAATTCGCAAACATGTTTGTTGGAACCTGTAGATCGCTATCTTCAACTGGAAAATAAAAGAAGTCAAAATTAGGCCAAAATATCATATCATTTAATAAAACAATCCATATCTTCCAAAATATGGAAAATAGGCCGAAATTCAGAAAAATCCGCAAAAATGTCCGTTGGAACCGGGTGATCGTCATCTTCAACTAGAATATAAGAGAAGATAAAATATAGGCCAAAATTTATATCATTTAATAAAAGATCGACATCTTCAACAAAAAATAAGAGAAGACAAATTTCGGTAGAAAAATCTATCAATTAATTAAAAGATCCATATCTTTCATAAAATATAGAAAATAGCACCAATATCAGAAAATGAAATATAAAAATCTTTTCAGTTGAAGATAGCGATATCTTGGTTACAACAGACATTTTTATAGATGAAGATTACGATTTTTCCATTCGGAATTTTGTCTTCTCTTCTATTTCAGTTGAAGATGGGGATTTCCTGGGTCCAACAGACATTTTTATCTGAATTTAGTCTTCTCGAATATCATTTAATAAAACGATCTTTATATTCCAGAAAATGTGAACAATAGCCGCAGCTCAGAAATATCTGCAAAAATGTTTATTGGAACCGGGAGATCTCCAACTTCAACTGGAAAATAAGAGAAGACAAAATTTGGCCAAAAATCATATCATTTAATAAAACCTTCTATATCTTCTAGAAAATGTGAAAAATGGCCCGGAGCTCAAAAAATCCGCAAAAATGTCAGTTGGGACGAAAAGAATGCCATTTTCAGCTGAAAATATAAGAGAAGACAAAATTAGGCCAAAAAATCAAACCATTCAATTAAAGATCTCCATCTTCAATTAAAAATAAGAGAAGACAAACTTAGGTTATAAAAAATCATATCACTAAATAAAAAGATAAGTATCTTCTATAAAATGTAGAAAATATCCCAGAGCTCAGAAAAATCCACAAAATTGTCTGTTGGAACCGGGAGATCGCCATCTTCAACTTAAAAATAATGAAAGACAAACTTAAACTATAAAAATCATTTCATTTAATAAAAAAGTCCTTATCTTCTATAAAATAAAGGAAATAGCACAGAGCTCAGAAAATCTACAAAAATGTCCGTTAGAACCGGTAGATCGGTATGTTCAGCGGAAAAAAGAGAAGACAAAATTAGGCAAGAAAAATCATATCATTTAATAAAAAGATGCTTATTTTCCATAAAATGTAGAAAATATCCCCGAGCTTAGAAAAATCCACAAAAATATTCGTCGAAAACAGAAGAGCACAAAACTTAACGAAATACAGAGAAGACAAAATTAGGCCAAAATATCATCTCATTTAATAAAACGACTGATATCTTCCCGATAATACAGAAAATAGCCCAGAGCTAAGAAAAATCCTCAAAATATCCGTGGAAACTGGGAGACGCCATCATCAACGAAAAATCTAAGAGCGGACAAAATTAGACAAAATCATAGCATTTAATAAAACGATCGTTATCTTCCAGAAAATACAGAAAATAACCCCGAGGTCAGAAAAATCCGCAAAATTTCTGTTGGAACCGGGAAACTAGAATCTTTGAGTGGAAAATAAGAGAAGACAAACATAGGCTATAAAAATCATATCATTTAATAAAAAATCTATATCTACAATAAAATGTAGAAAATAGCCTCGAGTTCAAAAAAATCCGGAAAAATTTCAGTTTGAACTGGGAGATCGTCATCTTCAATTGAAAAATAAGAGAAGACAAACTTTGGATATAAAAGCATATCATTTAATAAAAAGATCTATATTTTAAAAATGTAAAAATACACTCGAGCTCAAAAAAGTTTGCAAAAATGTCTGTTGGAACCGGGAGGTCGCCATCTTCAACTGAAAAATAAGAGGAGACAAAATTAGGCTGTAAAATAATATATCACAATACAAAAGATGCATATCTTCCAAAAAGTCCAGAAAATAGTCCCGAGCTCAGGAAAAATACGCAAAAATGTCCGTTGGAACCGTGAGATCGCCATCTTCAACTGAAATATAAGAGAATAGAAAATTTGGCCAAAAATCATATCCTTTAATAAAAATATCAATATCTTTTAGAAAATTTTGGAAATATTCGCGAACTCAGAAAAATCAGCAAAAGTATCTGATGGAACTTAGAGATCACCATATTCAACTAAAAAATAAGAGAAGAGAAACTTAGGTTATAAAAATCATTTCCTTTAATAAAACATCCATATCTTCTAGAAAATGTAGAAAATAATCCGATGGAACCGGGAGATCGCCATCTACAATTGAAAAATAAGTGAAGACAAAAATTAGGATTAAAAAACCATATCATTTAATATAAAGTTCCATATCTTACAGAAAATGTAAAATATAGCGCCGAGCTTAGAAAAATTTGCAAAAATGACTATTGGAACCGGGAGATCGCCGTCTTCAACATAAAGAAGGAAAGACAAAATTAGGCCAAAAACTAATATCATTTAATTAAAAGATCCATATCTTCTAGAAAATGTAGAAAATAGTCCGGAGATCGAAGAAGTTTGCAAAATGTCCGTTGGAACCTGGAGATCGACATATTCAACTGAAAAATAAGAGAAGAAAAAATTAGGCGATAAAAATCATATCATTTAATATAAAGATCCATATCTTACAGACAATGTGGAAAATAGCCCTGAGCAAAAATTCACAAAAAAGTAAGTTGGAACTGGGAGATCGCCTTCTTCAACCGAACAAAGAAGAGAACAAAATTAGGCTAAAACCATCTTATTTAAAAAAAAATACATTTCTTTCAGAAAATATAGAAAATAGATTTAAGCTCAGAAAAATCCGCAAAAAAGTTCATTGGAACCGGGAGATCGTCAACCTCAAATAAAGAATAAGTGATGGCAAAATTACGCTATAAAAATCATATCATTTATAAAGATCCATATCTTAAAGAATATGTAGAAAATAGATCATAGCTCAAAAATCTACAAAAACGTCTGTTGGAACCAAGAGGTCGCCATCTTCAATAAATTAATAAGAGAAGACCAAATTAGGCCAAAAAATCATATCAAACGATCCATATCGTCCAGAAAATGCAGAAAATAGCCCCGAGCTCATAAAAATTCACAAAAATTTCTATTTGAACAGGGAGACACAATCTTCAATTGAAAAATAAGAGAAGAAAAAATTAGACGATAAAAATCATATCATTTAACAAAAAGATCCATATCTGTCATAAAATTTAGAAAATAGCACTGAGCTAAAAAATCGGAAAAAATGTCCGTTAGAACCGAGAGATCACCACTTCAATAGAAAATTTAGAGAAGAAAAAATTAGAACCTAAAAATTATATCATTTTATTTATATACCATATCTTCCATAAAATGTAGAAAATAGCACCAAACTCAAAAAAACTGCAAAAATGCCTGTTGGAACTGGGAGATTATCGTGTTCAACTAAAAAATAAGAGTAGACAAAATTATGCGATAAAAATCATATCATTTAATATCAAGATCCAAATCTTACAAAAAATGTAGGAAATAGCCCAGTGCTCATAAAAATCCGCAAAAAAGTCAGTTGTAACCGCGAGATCGCTATCTTCAATGAAAAAAATAAGAGAAGACAAAATTAAATCTAAAAATTATATCATTTAATAAAACGATCCATATCTTCTAGAAAAAGCCGAAAATAGCTCCGAACTCAGAAAAATCGGTAAAATGTCTGTTCGACTAGTGAGATCAACATCTTCAACTTAAAAAATAAGAGAAGAAAAAATTAGGCCAAAGAAGGTGTCATTTAATAAAATGATCTTATATCATCCAGAAAATGCAGAAAATAGCTACGAGTCCATAAAATGTCGACAAAATGTCAGTTGGAACCAGGAGATCGAAATTTTCGAGTTAAAAATAAGAGAAAACAGAATTAGGACAAAAATCATATCATTTAATACAAGTATTTATATCTTCCAGATAAAGTAGAAAATATGTAGGAGCTCAGAAAAATCTGCAAAAATGTCTGATGGAACTCGGAGATCGTCATCTTCAACTGAAAAATAAGATAAGCGAAACTTAGATTATAAAAATCATATCATTTAATAAAAAGTTCCATATCATCCAGAAAATGTAGAAAATAGCCTTAAGCTCAGAAAAATCCGTAAAATATCTGTTGGAACGAGGATATCGCCATCTTCAATTGAAAAATAAGAGAAGATAAACTTAGGGTATGAAAATCAAAGCATTTAATATAAAGATACAATTCTTCCAGAAAATATAGAAAATAGCACCGAACTAAGAAAAATCTGCAAAAATATCCGTTGGAACCAGGAGATCGCACTCTTCAACTTAAAAATAAGAGAAGACAAAATTAGGCCAAAAATCATAATATTTAATAAACCGATCCATATCTTTTATAAAATTTTAAAAAATTGCCCGGAGCTCAAAAAATCCGCAAAAATGTCCGTTGGAACCGGGAGATCGCCATCAACTGAAAGCTAACAAAAGCCAAATTAGGCCAAATATTCATATCATTCAATAAAAAGATTCCTATCTTACACAAAATGTAGAAAAATTGCTCTGAGTTCAGAAAAATCTGCCAAAATATCCGTTGGAACCGGGAAATCGACATATTCAATAGAAAAAATATGAAAAGACAAAATTAGGCCAAAATCATATCGTTGAATAAAAAGAAACATATCTACCAAAAAAATGTAGAAATAGCCCCAAACTCAGAAAAATCCACAAAAATGTCTGTTGGAACCTGGAGATCACCATCTCTAAGTGGAAAATAAACGAAGACAAATAAGGCTAAAATACATATCATTTAATAAAACAATCTATATCTTCCAAAAATGTGGAAAATATGCCGAAACTCAGAAAAATCCATAAAAATATCCGTTGGAACCGGGTGATCGCCATCTTCAAATGGAATATAAGAGAAGACAAAAATAGGCCAAAAAATCATATCATTTAATAAAAAGATCGACATCTTCAATAAAAAATAAGAGAAGATAAATTTAGGTTAGAAAAATCATATCAATTAATAAAAAGATCCATATCTTTCTTAAATGTAGAAAATAACGCCAATCTCAGAAAATAATACATAATAATATTTTCAGTTGAAGATGGCGATATCTCGGTTACAACAGACATTTTTATAGATGAAGATGGTGATTTCCCGATTCCGAATTTCGTCTTCTCTTATATTTCAGTTGAAGATGGCGATTTCCCGGTTCCAACGGACATTTTTGGCCTAATTTTGTCTTCTCTGATACCATTTAATAAAACAATCCATATAATCTAGAAAATATGAACAATAGCCCGCAGATTAGAAATATCTGCAAAAAATGTCTGTTAGAATCGGGACATCGCCAACTTCTACTGTAAAATAAGAGAAGACAAAATTAGGCCAAAAATCATATCATTTAATAAAACCATCCATATCTTCCGAAAAATGTGGAAAATAGCCCGGAGTTAAAAAATCTGCAAAAACGTTAGTTGGGACCGAAAGAAGGCCATCTTCAACTGAAATATAAGAGAAGGCAAAATTAAGCCAAAAAAATCAAATCATTCAATAAAAAGATTGCCATCTTCAATTGGAAAATAAGAGAAGACAAACTTAGGTTATAAAAATCATATCATTTAATAAAAAGATACATATCTTTCATAAATTGTAGAGAATAACCCGAAGCTCAGAAAAATCTGCAAAATTGTCTATTGGAACCGGGAGATCGCCATCTTCAACTAAAAAATAATTGAAGACAAACGTAAACTATAAAAATCATATCATTTAATAAAAATATCCATATCTATTATACATCTTAGAGCATTTTTTAAATTTGTCTTACGTGGGCAAACAATAGATGACTAGGACAAACACAAGTTGCTGACTTGGATAAGTTTGGGGAAAAGCTTGGGAAAGGGGGAAATTTGAAACTTGAAATTTAGTTTGAAAACATAAAAATTTGAAATTTGCATACAAGAACAAAACTTTGGGGGCAGATTCAGCTGACCCAAACCACCCCTCTCTCACACTCTCTCACTCTCTCCCCTGCCCCTAAAACCACCATGGCTGCGTACAATGAATGTCATCGGATCTCTCTCTCTCTCTCTCTCTCTCTCTCTCTCTCTCTCTCTCTCTCTCTCTCTCTCTCTCTCTCTCTCTCGGCCCCATGCCCCGAAAAAACCCCACGCCTGACAGCAAGAAAATTAGAAGCATGATGAAGTCGATCCTGGGCTCTCGTGTACAGTGAATATCGTCATGGGCTGATGCACGAGGGATGGTTCTTGATCTTGATCCCTTTTTAATTATTTGGTTGATGCTGTAATTTAATTTATTTGGTTGATGTTGCGACTTCAGATTCTGATTTGTGTATTGTCTCCTGATTCATGAATTGTCCTCAGATCCAAATCATGATGCTGCGACCAAAGACTGTGAAGGGAAAGAAGAAAGCACTCCCTGTTAACAAGGACATGTACACCAGTAAGATGTTTCTCTGAGGGCTTAGTTCGCCTGCTTAGTTCGTTTGCTTTCAGTTATTATTGTCCTCAGGAATCCTAAGTGATGAGTAAGGATTTCAGTTACGGGGCCAATGCCATTAGATGTGGTCAAGACTCAGTTGCAGTGTCTCTCGCTCGATCTCTATTTCCCACTCCAGCACACGCCATTATTATTTGCAGGTATAAAATTCTATCATTTTTCTTCAATTTTTTGTATTTTTTGTAATTTTGTGGGACTATATTTCTTACAATTTCTCTTGCGATTTCTTTCAATTGAGATAATATTTTATTTGCTTTTTTCCATCATGAAATTTTAATGTTCTTTGTGCATAATTAGGGATTTTCTTTTAACAAGATCTCTGCACAGTTATCGTTAATTATGTGTAAGAATTTGATTTTGATTTATTAAAGTTTTAAGGTGTTTACTATTAATTATCTTGAATTTTTGCTACCCATCAAATTGATTGGCTTATGTTCGATTTGTGCTGGGAAATGAATTGGAGGGAGGTTTTGTATTTTTGTTCTCTATAACTGTAAATGTGTTGAACTCATAAATGTGTTAAATCCTTAGCATTCTGTGCAGCAAGGGAGCGTTTTTCAGTGACTCATGGATGTCGATCTTCTTCCTTGCTAAGGCTGCATCGACCTGGGCCTTGAATTCTAGCAACTAGGTGTAAAGAGTAGATTTGGGCAGTAGGGATTTGTTTCTTGGAGAGCTTCCTCTTCTTCCAACAGGCGTCAGGGTTGAGCTCATCTTCTGGTCTATGTATTTCTTTTAGGTCTATAGCATTGAAGCCGGTTGGCGTGTAATTTTATAATGAATGTTAATCACGTGGCATTTCCCATGTTAATTCTCTTTTGAAAGAATTTGTTGAGAGTCTGAAATTTGAAACGGATGCAATTTCCATATTTTATTTGTTGAAACCAAATATTGTATCTCTAGGAAAGTGCATGGCCAATGCTTTGAAGCAACTCAAGGTTGAATACAACATGCCCAACTTCTGATTATTAGGTAATTTATAAGCAGTTACTTACAACTCTTTTCCATATAAGATTTTGCTCAGTGTTGTTAATGCTCCTTAAGCCTGAATAGGTCCTTCGAGTTTAATCCTTCGTAGTTTTTTGATGAGAATTTTTGGTGATGGTCCCAGGTTTTGAGTAATATCATCGAGCCTTTTCTCCCATTGTTCTTTTAAGGGTCAATTGGAGCAACATGCTTCTCAAGAGGTCTTCTTAAAAGAATTCAGGAAGCATCTATGTGGAATTACGCAGAGGCTGTATGAACATCCTGTCATCGTTGCGCACAATGAAAACACCTTTAATGGCAAGGGCATCAGGCGATTACTCTCTTAACAAATTTGAATTAGATAAGGCAAGGTTAGGAGATTACTCTCTAACACCTTCAATGACAGAGGCATCAGGAGATTACTCTCTAACAAATTTTAATTAGAACATACTGCCCTTCTTTCTTGCTTAGTTTCTTTTTAATTACAAATGGATTCAGTTATTACCAACCATTACACTTAGTCATATGTATAGACTCCTTTGAAGGTCCATATATAAACAGATAAGTGCGGGGAAAAAGAGAATTAATGCATGACCAGGAAAAATCTAAAACAAACTTAAATCCACTATATGGTTGGCATTTTGGTAAATTCTTTTGAAGGTGCATTGATTTTGGTAATTTCTTTTGTTGGTTGGCAGGTTCTTTCGAGATTCTTATGAGAGTAAGAGTTAGATAAAATTTGATATCAGGGATTGAAGAGGACATGAAAAAATCTATAGCTAATTATTCCATTTGATCAAAACAATTTCATATCAATTTCATGATAATTCCTCAATTGATCTTGATTTTGATCTTGATCTCGAATTTTTTTAGGGAACGAGACTTAGTGGGTCACTGAATATACACACACCGCCATGGAGAAGCGACCGAAGAAGAGGCTGAGGTTGGCATGTGACATGCTGCCTCCTCTCCCAACCCCTAAAGGTCATTTTTCTGTTTCCCCATTTCATTTTGGTGTAAATTTTGTGTTTTATGATGCTAATTTTGCTTTAATGAATTAGTTTTCTGGTTTTGGTGGGGAACTTATATATGATTCATCTCTTTATAAATTAATCCTTATTAAAAAGAAAACTAGAAAATGTGAAGTTCAACTGTTTTGAAGGGCAGTTTGGATTTCACTGCTCCAATCAAACCCTGAAAAAAATTACAAATTGTTTACCGAGATCCAGAGCAAATTGAAAATAGCTTCACATTCTTTTGTTGCCACATTAGGCTTTTTTGTTTTTTCTTTCTCCAAGATCTACCCCTTTCCTCAGATTCATTGATTTTTTTAATGCTAATTCAAATATCCAGATCATAGTTTGGGTTAATTAGCTTGAAGATGTTTGCAATTGGTTCACTACTGCATTTGGGTAGCTCTCTGCACTTGAGGTTAGTTTACTTTATTTCAAAATTTGTTGTTTTAGTATATTTTTGGGGTGCTTGGGAAATTTAATGCTTAATGGTTGAGATCTGAGAAAGGTTCTCAGTAATGTGAAAGCTCATTGACATTTTACCATGTAAGTGATTTTAGTAGTTCCCATGAGTGAGATCAGTTGCTGTATTAAGATCATTTATTACCTATTTTTAAAATTTTTGCAGGATATCGACAGTTGTAAAGTGATATTTAGAGTCTTGTTTATCCAGATAAAATAGGCATTTTATTATGCTAATGATGCATTTTTCTGATATGCTCTAGAGAGTCCTGCTTGGGTATCTTGATGCCCATATCCTTATTGGTCCTTATGTGATGTATACCACCTTCCATGTTCATGGTATGAAGGCTACAGCTGAATTTGGAGTTGTATATTTGCTGTTTAATATTCGTCTTGATTTTAAATGTTAACGTTTTTGAAATAGAACTGGATTTTAGTGTGCATACCTGACAGTTAATTTTTAAAACAAGATGTGAAATATATGATTCACACTTTACAGCTTTCTATAGAGGATATGCTCAATGAACACTTATGCTTTGGGGGTAGGTTTCGCTTAGGTAAATATCCATGTTCTGTAACTTCCATGAAGAATTACATTTTCTTTATAATTTGGGTTGGTTTCGCTCAGGTACACTCCATGTTTTGTAACTTCAATGAAGAATTATTTTTTCTTTTTCATTTAATGATTTTTTGATAACTTACAGGTTCTGGTGACAGCAATGGTTGTTTGCTTGGTTGCTTATATTGTTGCTGGTCTTTGAGGCTCGTAGCAATCATCTTTGGTAATGGGGTGGACCTGTCTTCAACAGTTGTGTTGTAGGTGATCTTTTTCATGCAATTAAGGGTAACAATCATCATTTTTTTATGTTTTGTTAAAATAAGTACATACATCAAGAGTAAAGAGAGTGTTTCTCTTTTATTTCTCATAATTTTCCTGATATATTGTTATTCTTGGAATTCTGTAAGTTATTCATTGTGATATAAAAATGTGTGTAATTTATATAGTCCACATTAAAGGGTTGGTTCTAGAGAAGCATTGGAATTTGAATGATTCGACATTGGGAAGCCTCCTGGAAGGGGAAAGTTCGGACATGCTTATGTGGTTAGAGAAAAGAAGGTATTATCTTCAACTAGGTATTGTATATGTATAAAACGTTGTTTTCTTTTCTAAATATTCCCTCTTTTCTTTCTTAGTTGTAGTATTCTAATACTGGGTGAGAGAAAAAAGTAAATAATGGTGGGTGATTCAAGCAAAAGTAGGAGAAGTGGTGGCATCAATCTCTCTTAAATGTAGAAAATAGCACTAACCTCAGAACATAATATATAAAAATATTTTCAGTTGAAGATGGCGATATCTCGGTTACAACGAACATTTTTATAAATGAAGATGGTGATTTCCTGGTTCCGAAGTTTGCCTTCTCTTATATTTCAGTTGAAGATGGCGATTTCCCGGTTCCAACAGACATTTTTTGGCCTAATTTTGTCTTCTCTGATATCATTTAATAAAACAATCCATATATTCCAGAAAATGTGAACAATAGTCCATAGCTCCAAAATATCCGCAAAAATGTCCTTTGGAACCGGGAGATCGCCATTTCTAATGGAAAATAAGATAAAACAAAATTAGGCCAAAAGTCATATCATTTAATAAAACCATCCATATCTTCCAGAAAATGTGAAAAATAACCCGTAGCTAAAAAAATCAGCAAAAATGTCAGTTGGGACCGAAAAAGGCTATCTTCAACTGAAATATTAGAAAAGACAAAATTAGGCCAAAAAATCAAATCATTCAGTATAAAGATCGCCATCGTCAACTGGAAAATAAAAAAGGCAAACTTAGGTTATAAAAATCATATCTTTAATAAAAAGATACATATCTCCCATAAATTGTAGAAAATAGCCCGAAGCTCAGAAAAATCTGCAAAATTGTCTATTGGAACCGGGAGATCGCCATCTTCAACTTAAAAAATAATAGAAGACAAACTTAAGCTATAAAAATCATATCATTTAATAAAAAGATTCATATCTTCTATAAAATAAAGAAAATAGCACAGAGCTCAGAAAATCCGCAAAAATATCCGTTAGAATCGGTAGATCGGTATGTTCAACTGAAAAAAGAGGACAAAATTAGGCAATAAAAATCATATCATTTAATAAAAAGATTACTATTTACCATAAAATGTAGAAAATATCCATGAGCTCAGAAAATACGCAAAAATATCCGTCGAAAATAGGAGACCACAAAATTTAACGAAATACAGAGAAGATAAAATTAGGCCAAAATATCATATCATTTTATAAAGCAACCGATATCTTCCAGATAATACAGAAAATAGCCTAGAGCTAAGAAAAATCCTCAAAATAACCCGTAGGAACCGGGAGATCACCATCATCAACGAAAAATCTAAGAAAGGAAAAAATTAAACCAAAAAATCATAGCATTTAATAAAACGATCGTTATCTTCAAGAAAATACAGAAAATAGCCCCGAGGTCAGAAAAATCCGCAATAATTTCTGTTGGAACCGGGAAATCGGAATCTTCGGATGAAAAATAAGAGAAGACAAACGTAGGCTATAAAAATCATATCATTTAATAAAAAAATCCATATCTACAATAAATGTAGAAAATAGCCTCAAGTTCAGAAAAATCTGCAAAAATTTCCATTTGAACTGGGAGATCGCCATTTTCAAATGAAAATTAAGAGAAGAGAAAATTAGGCTATAAAAATCATATCATTTAATAAAAAGATCCATATCCTTTAGAAATGTAAAAATACACTCGAGCTCATAAAAATATGCAAAAAATGTCTGTTGAAACTGGGAGGTCGCTATCTTAAACTGAAAAATAAGAGGAGACAAAATTAGGCTGTAAAATAATATATTTCAATACAAAAGATCCATATCTTCCAGAAAATGCAGGAAATAGTCCCAAGCTCATGTTGGAACCGTGAGGTCGCCATCTTCAACTGAAAAATAAGAGCACAAAAAGTTAGGCAAAAATCCTATCATTTGATAAAAAGATGAATATCGTTTAAATTTTTTGGAAATAGCCCCAAACTAAGAAAAATCAGCAACAATATCCATCGGAACTAGGAGATCGCCATCTTCAACTGAAAAATAAGAGAAGAGAAACTTAGGTTATAAAAATCATATCATTTAATAAAACATCCATATCTTCTAGAAAATGTACAAAATAGTCCAAGCTCAGAAAAATCTGCTACAATATCCAATGGAACCGGGAGATCGCCATCAACAAATGAAAAATAAATGAAAACAAAATTAGGATTTAAAAATCATATCATTTAATATAAAGTTCCATATCTTACAAAAAATGTAAAATATAGCACCAAACTCAAAAAAATTCGCAAAAATGTCTGTTGGAACCGGGAGATCGTCGTCTTCAACTGAAAAAAAGAAAGACAAAATTCGGCCAAAAAATCATATCATTTAATAACAGGATCCATATCTTCCAGAAAATGTAGAAAATAGTCCGGAGCTCAGAGAAGTCTGCAAAATGTCCGTTAGAACCGGGAGATCGTCATATTCAACCAAAAAAGAAGAAGATAAAATTAGGATATAAAAATCATACCATTTAATACAAACATCCATATCTTACTGAAAATGTAGAAAATAGCCTGAGCTTAGAAAAATTAACAAAAAGTAAGTTGGAACCGGGAGGTCGCCTTCTTCAACCGAAAACGAAGAGAACAAAATTAGGCCAAAAATCATATCATTTAATAAAAATACATATCTTTCAGAAAATGTAGAAAATAGACTCGAGCTCAGAAAAATCAGCCAAAATTTCAGTTTGAACCGGGAGATCGCCATCATCAATTGAAAAATAAAAGAAGAGAAAATTAGGCTAGAAAAATCACATCATTTAATAAAAAGATCTATATCTTACAAAAATGTAGAAAATAGTCCTGAGCTCAAAAATATCGGCCAAAATGTCCGTTGGAACCGGGATATCGCCATCTTCAAGTGAAAAATAAGAGAAGACAAAATTAGGATACAAAAATCATATAATGTAATAAAAAGATCCAAATCATCCAGAAAATGTAGAAAATAATCTCGAGCTTAGAAAATCTGCAAAAAGTCTATTGGAACCGGGAGATCGCAATCTTCAACTGGAAAAATAAGAGAAGACAAAATTAGGTCAAAATATCATATCATTTAATAAACCGATCCATATCTTCCAAAATATGGAAAATAGACTGGAGCTCAGAAAAATATTTAAAAATGCCCGTTGGAACCGGATGATCGCTATCTTCGATTGGAATATAAGAGAAGACAAAATTAGGCCAAAAAATCATATCATTTACTAAAAAGATCGCCATCTTCAACTTGGAAAATAAGAGAAGACAAATTTAGGCTAGAAAAATCATATCAATTTATAAAAAGATCAATATCTTTCATAAAATGTATAAAAGAAGACCAAGCTCAGAAAATGATATATAAAATCTTTTCAGTTGAAGATGGCAATATCCCGGTTACAACAGACATTTTTATAATTGCAGATGGCGATTTCCCGGTTCCGAATTTTGTTTTCCCTTATATTTCAGTTGAAGATATCGATTTCCTAGTTCCAATGAACATTTTTTGGCCTAATTTGGTCTTCTCTGATATCATTTAAGATAATGATCCATATATTCCAGAAAATATGGAAAATTTCCCGGAGCTCAGAAATATTCAAAAAGATGTCTGTTATAACCGGGAGATTGCCAACTTCAATTGGAAATTAAGAGAAGACAAAATTAGGTCAAATAATCATTTCATTTAATAAAACATTCGATATCTTCCAGAAAATGTGGAAAATAGCCTGGAGCTCAGAAAAATCCGCAAAAATTTCCTTTGGGACCGAGAGAAAGCCATCTTAAACTTAAATATAAGAGAAGAAAAAATTAGGCCAAAAATCATATCATTCAATAAAGATCGCCATCTTTAACTGGAAAATAAAAGAAAGCAGATTTAGGTTATAAAAATCATATCTTTTTATAAAAAGATCCATATCATCCATAAAATGTAGAAAATAGCCCTGAGCTCAGAAAAATTTGCAAAAAATGTCTATTGGAACCAGGAGATCGTCATCTTCAACTTAAAAATAATAGAAGACAAACTTAAGCCATCAAAATCATATCATTTAATAAAAAGATCCACATCTTCTATAAAATGGAGAAAATAGCACTGAGCTCGGATAATCTGAAAAAATGTCCGTTGGAACTGGGAGATCGTGATGTTCAACTGAAAAATAAGAGAAGACAAATTTGGCAATAAAAATCATATCATTAACATAAAGATTCTTATTTTCCATAAAATGTAGAAAATATCCCGAGCTAAGAAAAATCCGTAAAAATAACCGTCAAACTGGGAGACCCCAAATTTAACGAAAAAAGAGAAGACAAAATTAGGCCAAAAATCTTATCATTTAATAAATCAATCGATATCTTCCAGATAATACAGAAAATTGGACATGGCTTAGAAAAATGATATCATTTAATAAAAAGATCTACATCTTACAGAAAATGTAGAAACAATTCTCGAGCTCAGAAATATCGACAAAAATGTCCGTTGGAACCGGGATATTGCCATGTTCAACTAAAAATAAGAGAAGACAAAATTAGCCTACCAAAATCATATAATGTAATAAAAAAGATCCATATCTTCGAGAAAATGTAGAAAATAGCCGGAGCTCATAAAAATCTGCAAAAATGTCCGTTGGAATGGGGAGATCGCCATCTTCAACTGGAACATAAAAGGAGATAAAATTAGGCCATAATATCATATCATTTAATAAAACGATCCATTTTTCCAAAAATGTGGAATATAGGCCGGAACTAAGAAAAATCCGCAAAAATTTCCATTGGAACCAGGAGATCGTCATCTTCAACTAGAAAATAAGAGAAGACAAATTTAGACTAGAAAAATCATATCATTTAATAAAAAAGATCTATATCTTTCATAAAATGTAGAAAATAGCACCAAGCTCAGAAAATGATATATAAAAATATTTTCAGTTGAAGATGGCGAGATCCTGGTTATAATGGACTTTTGTATTGCTGAAGATGGGGATTTCATGTTTTCGAATTTTTTCTTCTCTTATATTTCAGATGAAGATGGCGATTTCCTGGTTCCAACAAACATTTTTTGGCCTAATTTTGTCTTCTCCAATATCATTTAATAAAATGTTCCATATCTTCCAGAAAATGTCGAAAAAAGCCCGGAGCTCAAAAATATCGGCAAAAATGTCCGTTGGAACCGGGGAGATCGCAACTTCAATTGGAAAATAAAAGAAGAAAAAATTAGGCCAAAAAATCAGATCATTTAATAAAACAATCCATATCTTCAGAAAATATGGAAAATATGTCAGAGCTCAGAAAAATCAGCAAAAATGTCATTGGGACGGAGAGAATGCGAGCTTCAAGTAAAATATAGGAGAAGACAAAATTCGGCCAAAAAAATCATAAAATTTAATATAAAGATCACCATCTTCAATTGGAAAATAAGAGAAGACAATCTTTGGTTATAAAAATCATATCATTTAATAAAAAAATCATTATCTTCCATAAACTATAGAAAATAGCACTGTCCACAAAAAAAATCAGCAAAAAACATAAGTTGGAACACCGGGAGCACCCAGAAAAATCCGTAAAAATGTAAGTTGGAACACCGGGAGCTCGCATCTTCACCTTACAAATAAAAGAAAACAAACTTAAGCTATAAAACTCATATCATTAAATAAAAAGATCCATATCTTCCTTCAAAATAAAGAAAATAGCATCGAGCTCAGAAAATCCGGAAAAATTTCTATTGGAACCGGGAGATCGCTATATTCAACTGAAAAATACGAGAAGACAAAATTCGGCAATAAAATCTTATCATTTAATATAATAATTCTTATTTTCCATAAAATGTAGAAAATATACCCGAGGTCAGAAAAATCTGCAAAAATATCTGTCGAATCGGGAGATCAATAAATTTAACAAAAAAGAAAACAAAATTCAGCCAAAAAATCATATCAATAAACCGATCGATCTCTTCCAGATAATATAGAAAATAGCCAAGAGCTTAGAAAAATCAGAAAAAATATCTGTTGGAACCAGGAGGTCGCTAAATTTATCAAAAAAGGAAACAAAATGCGGCAAAAAATCATATCATTTAATAAAACGGTCGTTATCTTTCAAATAATACAGAAAATAGCATATAGCTAAGAAAAATACGCAAAAATATCTGTTGGAATCGAGAGATCTACATTATTAACGAAAAAAATATGAGAAGATAAAATTAGGCCCAAAATCATATATTTTAATAAAATATCTGATATGCTTCAGAAAATACAGAAAATAGCCTCGAAGGAAGAAAAATTCGCAAAAATGTCCATTGGAACTGGGAGACTGACATCTTCAAGTGAAAAATAAGAGAAGACAAAATTAGGCTAGAAAAATCATATCATTTAATAAAAAGACCTATACTTTCTAGAAAATGTAGAAAATATCCCCAAGCTTAGAAAAATCTGCAAAAATTTCCATTGGAACCAAAAGATATTCGTATTCAACAGAAAAATACGAGTAGGCAAAATAAAGCCCAAAAATCCATATAATTTAATAAAAAGATACTATCTTCCTCAAAAAGTAGAAATGTGCGCGAGGTCAGAAAAATCTGCAACAATGTTCGTTGGTACGGGGGAGATCGCAATCTTAAACTGAAAAATAAGAGAAGTCAAAATTTGGCTATAAAAATCATATCATTTAATAATAAGATCGTAATCATGTAGGAAATATTAGAATACACTCGATTTCAGAAAAATATGCAAAAATGTCCGTTGAAACTGGGAGGTCACCATCTTCAACTGCAAAAAAGTGGAGACAAAATTAGGCTATAAAAATAATATATTTCAGTACAAAAGATCCAAATCTTCCAGAAAATACAGAAAATAGTTCTGTGCTCAGGAAAAATATGCAAAAATGTCCTTTGGAACCGGGAGATCTCCATCTTCAACTGAAAAAAAATAAGAGAATAGAAAATTAGGCCAAAAATCCTAGCGTTTAAAAAGATCAATATCTTTTGAAAATTTAGGAAATAGCACCGAGCTCAGAAAAATTAACAAAAATATCCGTTAGAACCGGGAGATTGCCATCTTCAACTGAAAAATAAGAGAAGAGAAACTTAGATTATAAAAATCATATCGTTTATAAAACATCCATATCTTCCAGAAAATGTGGAAAATAATCCCGAGCTCAAAAAAATCTTCAACTATATCCGATGGAACCGGGAGATCGCCATCTATAACTGAAAAATAAGAGCACACAAAATTAGGATTTAAAAATCATATCATTTAATATAAAGATCCATATCTTACATAAAATGTAAAATATAGTGATAAGCTCAGAAAAATCCGCAAAAATGTCTGTTGGAACAGGGAGATCGTTGTCTTCAACTGAAAATAATGAAAGACAAAATTAGCCAAAAAATCAAATCATTTAACAAAAAGATCCAGATATTCTAGAAAATATAGAAAATAGTCCGGTGTTCAGAGAAGTTTGCAAAATGTCTGTTGGAACCTGGAGGTCGTCATATTCATCTGAAAAAATAAGAGAAGATAAAATTAGGCTATAAAAATCATATCATTTATTATAATACATTTCTACACAAAATGTAGAAAATATCCCCGAGCTTAGAAAAAATAGCAAAAAAGTCCGTTGGAACCGGGAGATCGCCTTCTTCAACAGAAAATAGAAGAGAAGACAAGATTAGGCCAAACAATCATAACATTTAATAAAAAATACACATCTTTCAGAAAATATAGAAAATAGACTCGACCTCAGAAAAATCCGCAAAAAAGTCCATTGGAGCCTGGAGATCACCATCCTCAAATGAAAAATAAAAGATGACAAAATTAGGTTATAAAAATCATATCATTTATAAAGATCCATATTCGTAGAAAATAGCACGTAGCTCAAAAAATCCGAAAAATTTCTGTTGGAACCAAGAGATCGACATCTTCAACGAAAAAATAAGAGCAGCCAAAATTCGGCAAAAAATCATATCCAAAGATCCATATCTTCCAAAAATGCAGAAAATAATCCCGAGCTCATAAAAATTTGCAAAAATTTTCATTTGAACTGGAAGATGCCATCTTCAACTGAACAATAAGAGAAGATAACCTGAGACGATAAAAATCTAATCATTTAATAAAAAGATCCATATCCTCCATTAAATTTAGAAAATAGCACCGAGCACATATAAATCCGAAAAAATACCAGTTGGAACCTAGAGGCGCCATGTTCAATAAAAAAATAAGAGAAGACAAATTAGAGCCCTAAAAACCATATCATTTAATATATAGACCTATATCTTCCATAAAATGTAGAAAATTGCACCAAGCTCAAAAATCCGCAAAAAATGTCCGTTGAAACAGGGAGATCGCCATGTTATACTAAAAAAAATAAGAGAAGACAAAATTATGCTATAAAAATCATATCATTTAATATAAAGATCCATATCTTGCAGAAAATGTAGAAAATAGCCCGGATCTCATAAAAATCTGTAAAAATGTCAGTTAGAACCAGGAGATTGTTATCTTCAACGAAAAAATAATAAGAGAGACAAACTTAAAACAAAAAATTATATCATTTAATAAAATGATCCATATCTTCAGAAAATGCAGAAAATAGCACCGATCTAAGAAAAATCGGCAAAATGTCTGTTGGAACTGTAAGATCGCCATCTTCGACTTAAAAATAAGAGCAGATAGAATTAGGCCAAAGATGATATCATTTAATAAAAAGATCCATATCTTCCAGAAAATGCAGAAAATAGCTCCAAGCTCAGAAAAATCGGCAAAAAATGTTAGTTTTAAGTCTGAGATCGGAATTTTCCACTTAAAAAATAAGAGAAAACAAAATTAGGCCAAAAATTCATATCATTTAATAAAACTATTCATATCATCCAAATAATGTAAAAAATAGTTCAGAGCTAAGAAAAATCTGCAAAGATGTCCGATGGAACTGGGAGATCGTCATCCTAAACTGAAAATAAGATAAGCAAAACTTAGGTTATAAAAATCATATCATTTAATAAAAGGCAATGTAACGTCTAGAAAAATGTAGAAAATAGCCTCGAGTTCAGAAATATCCGCAAAAATGTCTGTTGGAATGAGGAGATATCCATCTTTAATAAAAATAAGAGAAGACAAAATTAAGGTAAGAAAATCATATCATTTATTATAAAGATAAATGTAATCCATGAAATGTAGAAAATAGCTCCGAACTCAAAAAATCCGCATAAAATATCCGTTAGAACCAAGAGATCGCACTCTTCAACTTAAAAATAAGAGAAGACAAAATAGGCAAAAAACATCATATCATTTAATAAAACGATCCATATCTTCCAGAAAATTAAGAAAATATACAGGAACTTCGAAAATCTACAAAAATGTCCCGTTGGAACCAGGAGATCACCATCAACTGAAAATTAAGAAAAGACAAAATTAGGGCAAAATTCATATCATTTAATAAAAGATCCATATCTTACAGAAAATGTTGAAAAATTACTTCGAGCTTAGAAAAATCTGCCAAAATGTCCGTTGGAACCGGGAAATCGATATATTTGTCTGAACTGAGAAGACAAAATTATGCCAAAAATCATGTCGTTTAATAAAAAGAAACATATCTTCCAGAAAATGTAGGAATAGCCCCAAACTCAGAAAAATCCACAAAAATGTCGGTTGGATACTGGAGATCGCCATCTTCAACTAGAAAATAAGAAAAGACAAAATTAGGCCAAAATATCATATCATTTAATAAAACAATCCATATCTTCCAAAAATGTGGAAAATAGGCCGTAGCTCAGAAAAATACGCAAAAAATATCCATTGGAACTGGATGATCGCCATCTTCAACTGGAATTTAAGAGAAGACAAAATTAGGCCAAAAATAATATCATTTAATAAAAAGATCGTCGTCTTCAACTGGAAAATAAGAGAATACAAATTTAGGATAAAAAATTCATATCAATTAATAAAAAAGGATCCATATCTTTCATAAAATGTATAAAATAGCACCAAGCTCAGAAAATGATATATAAATTCTTTTCAGTTGAAGATGGCGATATCCTGGTTACAACAGACATTTTTATAGATGAAGATGGTGATTTCTACGTTCCGAATTTTGTATTCTCTTATCTTTCAGTTGAAGATGGTGATTTCCTGGTTCCCAACTGACATTTTTGGCCTAATTTTGTCTTCTTTAATATCATTTAATAAAATGATCCATATATTACGAAAAAATATGGAAAATATTACGGAGGTCAGAAATATCCGCAAAAATGTCCGTTGGAACCGGGAGATCGCCAACTTCAACTGGAAATTAAGAGAAGACAAAATTCGGCTAAAAAATCATATCGTTTAATAAAACGTTCCATATCTTCCAGAAAATGTGGAAAACAGCCCGAAGCTCAGAAAAATTCACAAAAATTTCCTTTGGAACTGAGAGAATGC